>CAKNWU010235365.1:3140-17095 GCA_932072015.1 Andricus quercustozae | reverse complement strand
TCTGAAAATTTTATTAAGATATTTATGAGATTATATAAAAAATTGCTGGTGCAAATACCTGGTTAAATCAAATTACGTGTTTTTTTTTTATGAGATTATATAAGATGGTTTCAACAGGGAAACTATTCTTCTCCCTAATAGCACTGAACATTCCCGAAACGTTTCACGGGAACTTTCGGAACGTTCCCGGAACGTGTAAAATGTCCGCCGTTTGGGAACATTCCAGGAATGTTCGAAATATAAATTACCGTTATTGTTATTATTATCAATAACTGTCGCGTAAACCGTAAGTGATAGGTCAAAATCGATGCTCGTTTATGAGATGCATATCATATTACAGTGTAGTATATGCGGTACTCAAAACGCAAAAATGACATCCATTTTTACCTATCTCTTACTGCTTATGAGATAATTGTTGTTAAAAATAACAATAACGGAAGGTTCCCCTTAGGTCCCAGTGGAACGTTCCCAAGCAGCAGATATTTTACATCAGAATGAGTGGGATTGTGTCACTGGTTGCAGACAGGCCAAAACACTCTTGAGGTCAAAGCTTAATTTTAACCGATTCATTTTAACCGAGCAAGGGAAATACTCAAGCTCGGGAAAAAAGAGATCAAAGACCTAACAGAAATGTTTGTAGGACATGGGAATCTCAGATATCACAGACATAAGATAGGGCTTGCGGAAAGTCCTCTCTATCGTCTCTGCGGAATGGATGATGAGACAGCTACTCACATCCTTTGTCACTGCCCTGTGATTGCGGGGAAACGTCTAATACTTACTGGCAGTTACTGCATCAGTGAGTCGGAGATATCAGCCAACAGTTTGGCTGCGGTCCTCTCCTTATGGAGAGGGCTTTCGGGTCACGCTTAGGCTTACAAGGGGACGCAAGGGGCTTACCCAAGCGTCAAGGGCTGTTACGGTCTCAACCCAACTAATAATAATAATATCGCCTGCTTACAAATATCACTTAAAGAGAAATATAAAATATAATTCAGTGCTATTTTAAATAACTTAAAAGCTTTAGTTTACATGGCCTCCATTATTATTTTCGAATTACATTAATTAACTATGATAAATGAATATGTCATATTTAATTTAAGAGCATACTGCACAAAAAACTTGCACTGCAACCTCATGAGTTATCTTGAAATCTCCGAGAAATCTTCAGATATTGAATTAAATAGTTAATAATGAATTATTTTAATAAATAATTTTTGCTAAATAAATATTTGTTAACATGAATGTAGGTCTTTAGTCGCTTATAACCTGTGTTTTTGAAAAATTCCGGCGCTCGAAATTATTTTTTTTCCACGGTATCCCACCCTGAAAATTTTTTTTTTCATCTGGTTCTTAACATTTTTGTCTCAAAAATCAAATTAAATGGATTGAACAGCTTTATAAGGGGTTATGTCAATTATTCAAATCTGTCAAATGCAGTCCCGCCCGCGTAAATTGCGTCCGACATCTTTGATATGTATTATACATAGTTTTCTACAATTGTCTACGTATATTACGTCATTTATGTATTATACGTAGAAAACCTCGAGTGACATGTCACAAGTCACAATCCATCTCTGCTCCCATAGGCAAAGTGGCGAAAGAAAAGTAGTAATTGCAATGTCCCCTAGGTGGCACTGATGTGCCATCGAGATGTGTTCATTAGCATTAGTAATGGCATCCCACGTCAGCTTCAACCTTGGCATAAAACGTAAATCGTCAAATCACTAGATATTTCAGCCAATGATATTCTCCTACTAATCTACAGAAATACTTTCACTGGCTGACGTGTCTAGAGATTTAATGTGTTGCGCCCAGTTTGACGCACCTATGAGACTCTACCCTAAAAGTAAACCTAACCTAAAACAACGTTTTTCGGGGGGGGGGGGGGGGGCGTTGTTGTCGTGAACTATAGTTCTTGCTAAGTACCCCAGGTGTCGCTGATACGCCTGGCCACAATTTCTAAGGACCCCCACGAAATACATTGGAGTGGGCATACCGTGCTTTAGAGTGTAAATTTGCTATAAAAGCACCATTTACCAAGTTGGAACACGGCCCCACACTGATAGAAATAAATTGGCGTTACAACCGTATTTATGGCTAGATTACCCATCATTTATTGCTGATATAGATACAGCCATACTCGATCCGTGTTTTGGCCATCTGATTCTTGCTAAATGAATATGAGAGGATCAACCATCCGTGGGAGGAAAAGTATTCATATTTTATATAGTTGATTCAGAAAACGATATTGGGTCCTGCACTGACTACAATGCGATATGTTAAATTGACCTTAAAGGTTATTATTTCAGAATCACTTACTAACGATAGGTTATGTTGGAATAAAAACAAATAAATAAACACAAAGGACGCCACGGCGTAGCAGACAAACTGTTGACAAGAGGCGACCGGCTAACGTCCACCGATTTGCACACGCATTCACACATTCAAGGATGGCGCGTACACCCATGTGAATTTGAAAGCCAAACAAACCGAGTCGGCTGAATCAACCATACAGCGATGTTGCCAAAATACAACATGAGAAAGGGCTCAATGAGACAAATATTTAACAGAATTATACATTTCGTATAGCAGTAACACATAGCCATTGCAGTTCTGTAGCGCAAATATAATTATTAGTTTCACCAGTAATATATTTTATTGTTCACGTTACAACATATATTTCTGGTTCGAACAAACAGCATTTACGATATTTCAAGTGCTGTATTCCAAATTGCGTATGGTTGGGAAACACATATTTTATTATAAATATAGCTATATATTTTTAACCCACACTCGTATGACTGAATATCCTGAACTATTTCTATCAGTGCAGGTAACTCTATCTAAAGGCATATTTACACCCTCCTAGGAAAGTTCTCTTCCTCTCACTCTGACATGTGACAATAGCTTAAGTTTATCTGATAGCTTATTCCACTTGTTACACTTTTGTTACACGTGTAACTTTTGGACCAATCGCGAATCTCCTTTTTGGGGCTATTTTTACTAGCTTCTGCCACGCCTCCTCATGAGTTCGTGTAGCGCAAATCGAGTGTAGGAATTTGATTCATTTGAGGTAAGATTGCCGAAACGGATATTCAGGATTGGTTTAAAGTATAAGAAAAGTGTAACCAGTGGAATAATCTATTATTCTAAAAATTCATACCATCCTCACACGTTAAAGTGAGAGGAAGTGAGTTTTTTTAACAGAAACGTTAATGAGTTGGAATGCTGGCTATAACGAGAAAAACTGTGGAGCCAATTTGAAGGTGGTGGAGAGAATTGTAATTCTTCTCTGTACTATTTGAAATTCTTGTACGTAAAATACGCAGTAACATCACAGTTTAACACTAGGGGTACCGAGGGCCGTCATTTGACGGTTTTCAATTTTCATTTCTCGATTATGTCCGTAATTTTTGGAGTTGATCTTTCGCGCTTCATGACTATTATTTATTTGTCCCTTTGAATGTTTTTCTCGATTTTGAAAATTTTTTGTCAATGCGTTTTCTGAATATCGTATTGTTCACCTACTTGTACCGTGACCCGTCAATTGACGGCATCGTACCAGTGAGTAACCGTAAAGTGTGCCAAAGGTGTGAGCGAAATCAGTAATAGTGACTTACCTGTGGTCATAAATTCTATCTTTTTCTTCTCAACATTTTTTGGCAGTGTAGCATTTATTTTCATAATTTGTTATCATATATACGCCGAAAAGATTCCATAATAGCGCTAGGCTTTTATACTTACTATTTTTAGTGTTTGGACTTAACTTTTTTTTACAGTCTACCATCTGTTGTGGTGACCATGACAGTTGTAAGACTTAAAATACACTTGGAGCAATATAAGTAACAAAAAACATCACGATGTATCAGTTTATAAAAGCTTTAAATACGAAAAAATAGATAACCATCAAATGACGGTTCGCGGTACCCGGAGGGGGGCCGGTCAGTCCGGTACCCCTAGTGTTAAAGACCGTGGAGATGTTTAAGAGTTGTCAAATTTACTTGGCAAAGAGCTGTATTTGCATAATTTTTGGTGAAATTGCTCATCCGAGCAAGCAATTATAGATTTGCAAAGGAACCACAAAAGTAATCACTCGGTAATTTTATTTTGAGTGACGCTGTTTAGATGTCAAGATGCGATGTGATGCAGGTTGCAAGCAGACGATATGAAGTTTGCAAGGCCCTCGAGGTCAACATTGAGAATTACTCACCAAACGTAGGTAAATGCAGAAGAATACCCAAGATACGCGGGTAAAATTTACCCACATGGGGTAATTTTGGTTGCAGGTAATCTTTACCCCGAAATCCGGGTAAAGGTTACACTTAGTTTTTTCTGTGTTGAAGCTTCATCATTTTAGTTGAAATGTCATCTTTTCGGTTGAAAATGAAGCCATTTTGTTGAAAATTGGTCTTTTTTGGCAAACAAATAATCTTCATGGTTAAAAATAGAATTTTTTGTTCCGGATTAAACTTTTTGGGTTGAAAATTAAACTGCTTGGCAAAAAGTTAAACTACTTTGTGAAAAGGCAATTTTTTTTGTCAAAGATTCATCATTTTAGTTGAAAATTTGCCTTTTTAAGTAGAAAAGTAATCTTTTTTATGCAATTTACTTCATTTTTTTCTCGGAAGTGGTACAAGATTATCATACCTTATGATCAAAAAGTACCCTGAATTCTTCAATAAAACGAAAACTGTTCAATTATTTATCGATATTCATTTTATTCCCTTTCAAGTAATCTCCATTGCAAGCAAAACACATATTCTAACGCTTCCTCCGATCTTCAAAACACTTTTCATAGGCCGATTTTGGAATCGCCTTCAGCTCCTTCTGCGAATTCTCCTTTATCGCCTCAATCGTCACAAAACGCTTTTTGCGAAGTGGTAATTTGAATCATAAGAATAGGAAAAAGTCACAAGGATCCATGTCAGGTGAATACGGAGCTTGCGGAACGGTATGAGCGTTGGTTTTGGTCAAATAGTTGCGTACAAGATGAGATGTGTGAGCCGGTTCGGCTCACACTCTCGGCACAAGCGGCGCTTCAACTCGTCTCATGCCCGAAACATCGTGCATAACGCTCTGCACCGATCCAAAAGTGACACCAAGATCGTCTGCCATGTCCCTGATGCTCACACGACGATCTTTGAGGACAATTTTCTTAACTTTTTCGATGTTGTCGTCGGTCACAGAGGTGGATGGACGACCGAAACGAGGCAAATCACCAACCATGGTACGGCCCGCTTTAAGCTCTTTACAACACTCATACGCTTATGTTTTCGACATTTTCGATACCCCGTAGGCTACCGTTAACATTCTCAACGCTTCTGCACATGATACATTGTTAGAAACACAAAATTTCAGACAAACTCTTTGCTCAACTAAATTCGACATTGCGAAATTCGCAGAACACAACAACCAATGACTTGTTTACAAAGCTATCACGCACAAACTTCTGACAGATGGCTCATCAGAGACAAAAATAACCAAATGAAAAAGGAGGGAGAAAAAGTCAACCAAAAAACTTACTTGAATGGAAAGAATTTTAAATACTTATTTATTCTTATTATAAAGAATAATTTTTATATCTTTTTCACTTTTCTTTTTTTTCAGTAATGAATACAAAATTAGATATAGTAACCTTTAAAGGGTGAAGTATACATATGTATTTTTATGCATGGGTATGTATGTTTCTGTGTATTTGTGTATGTATATGCTATATATTCTTCAAATTTGTTTTTTGGTGGAAAATAAATCTTCTTGTTGGAAAATTCATCTGTTTTATCAGAAGTTCAACTACTACTTGGTAACAAAATTATGAGGTTGAAAATTAACCTATATTTGTTCAAATTCATTGTTTCATGAAAAAATTAATCTCCTAGGTTAAACATTCATCTTTTTGATTGAAAATTTACGTATTTTTTGAAAATTAGTTGCTTTATAATTGAAAATTTAAATATTTTATTTTTGCTTCCAAATAATTGCTCTTTTTAGTTCTAAATTTAACTAATTGGTTGAAAATTTAAATATATTTGTTTTCAAATTTGTTGTTGTTTTTGTAGAAAATTAATTTTATAGGTTAAAAATTCATCTTTTGATTGAAGATTGAAATTCTTTTGAAAATTCGTTGTTTATTGGTTGAAAATTTAACTATTCTTACAAATTATTTCAGATTTTTACATTCTCATTCATGAGAGTGCAATGTAATCGTCCAAATTTTCGATCTCTGGTTTTTAACGGATCTTTACGTTTCGGCACTCACAGATTTCAAAAATCATAAAGTTTTGTCGGTGTCTGTCTGACTGCCTGTCTGTATGTCTGTATGTCTGTATGTATGGTTACCTGAATGTTGTAGCCACGCTAACTTTTGAAGGATTTGTCGAATCGAGTCAGCCTTTGATAAACTTTCTAAGGGTCCAAAAATGAAGTTCAAGTTCGTTAACCAGATATTTTGGATGAAAATTCAAAAAGTGAGCACATTTTGAAAATTCCTGAGACCACTTTTTTCAAGAGTTGAAAATTCTATGTACGGTTATTAGTAGTACGAAAAAAGAAAACCCATTTAACCTCATGACATTTTTCAATAAAATCAAAATTATCAGAGTTATAGCATTTTCAAAAATAAAAAAATAAAAAAACGAAAATTGACATTTCAAGCCGAACAACGCACGATATGAAAAAAAGTCAAGAGGAGAAAAACGTTTATTTTTGAGAGCCGTACAAGATTATTATAAGAACTTTTTAAATTTTTTCGAAAAATCAAAAATTCAAATTTTGATCGCACTAAAAATAATAAAAAATCAAAAACTCCATTTTTCTGTCAAACTATGCAAGACACAAAAAAATATGAAGACATAAAAGTGGTGCACCTAAAAAAGATCTACAAATTTGTTATGAATTACTTTTTGATAGAATTCGTAGGTTTTGTTTTATTCGTGAAAACAACATTAATAATGAAAAAATTAAATTTTTGGACAGACGACACAAGCTATGAGAAAAAAATGAATAGACTGAAGTTGCTCCTCCAAAAAACAGCTAAAAATTGGTTAATAACAATTGTTCGATAGGACGCTAAGTTTCTTTTAGCTGGGAGAGAGTCTTGAAAATTATCCTCATGAAATTTTTTATTTCGATAAAAATTCAAAAAGTTATATGCTTTTCAACATTTTGAAAATTTCCAAAAAATGGAAGAAAAAAAATATTTTTCTGTTAGATTAAAAAATTTCAATCAAAATTTTTACTAGATATGAAATATATTTCGAAACGATTCTCATACAATTTTCTTATTCGATCAAAATTCAAAATGTAAGAGAATTTACAAATTTGGAAACAAAATGTTCCGTTTCATTTTGTTTACATGGTTTTATTTTTTAAAAGTAATCGTCTGTATAACCTAACTGTTGAGCGCAAAGCGCAAGTATGGCAATGAGAATGTAATCGTCAAGGCCGGAGGTGCTTTGAGAACCCTCTTTAGACTCAAATTCAAAAAAACATGTCTAATTTCACTTTATGATTATAGTTTATGAGGGATTTGAACCACAGTTTTCAATTTGCGCGCTCAAACGCGGCGCATTTTCAGGGCAGCTGAGAATAAAAATCAGTGCAAAGTAAGGAGAAAATATTAAAGTCATCATGGAAAATAAAAATTGTAGATTATTTTGCAATATCTTAATAAGCAGTACCAGATCGAGGTACATAAATAAATATAATATACATTAGATATAATAGTTTTCAACATAATGTAGAAAAGTTCACATTTTGGACAAAATCGAGTGCGAAGCACGAGATACGTGGTAAGAATGTATTCGTTAAAGCCGAAGGAGCTTCAACAAAAGAGAATTCACAATCATCAAATTACAGATGTTGACGCTTTGACCTTTAATTTTAAAAGGTCTGTGCACAAATGTGTGGAAAATACAAAGACTGAGCGCGTAGCGCGAGGTAAATACACCATCGAGCGCGAAGCGCGAGATGAATATATTCTCGAGCGCGAAGCGCGAGAACCAACTGTTGCGCGCCCTAGGCGCGCTCAAACTTGCGAGCCGCGCGCAAAGCGCAATGAGAATGTGCCCGCGCGGCGGGCATATTTTTTTTCTTGGAATTCTTAAAAAGTTTCTAAACTGGTTGTTCGAAATCTTTAAAAATCTACATTTGGTTTTAATTTTTTTGTAATCTTCTGCAGTCAAAAATTATTTTTGAATCTTTTAAATACTTTTAAATATCTCTTAAAGTTGCTCGATTTTTCATTAATTTTGTAACTGTGCAAAATTGCGATTTTTTTTTAAATCTTAAAATATTCTAAACTTCGAAATGTTAAATTTTTTTTATTTTAAATAAAATTTATCAATAAAACATTTCACTTTAGAGTTTACCGGAAATCGTAAAATCTTCAAAAAATGTTTTCATTTTTCCTAGTAAAAAATCATCGTTTGTTGAAATTGGCAAAATTTATTGAAGCACAAATCGGTCGAAAGGCTGATTATAAATGAGAAAGTTTGTTATTATTTGTTTTATAAAAAACATGGAAGACCTGAAAGTCATGGAATTTTAAGAAAAGTTCTGGAAAAACTGGAAAAATCATGGAATTTTGAAACAAAAGTCCTGCACTTTTTTTTTTATTCAAAGGTTAACTTCAAAGACTGTGAATCAAAGTCCTAATCATTATTTTAATACATCACGGCGAAAAATGGTGGGAAAATAAAAATTTGTATTGAAAATTATTTTAACTATAGTTTAACTATATTTATTTTTATTTCGCTGTGTTTTGGTATAAAATAAATGTTCTGTATGACTTTGCAATTTTATTGCAACTCACAAGCAATTAATTATCAGTAGTTCAATAATTTATTAAAATTTGATTTAATAGATTTTCAATATAAAGATTCAACTTTACTGATCAGAATCCGCAAGCTGCACGGTTTTCCAAGACTTAAGTTTAGTTAATTTAGTCCTTTATTATTAACAATTTATTTTGCCTGTTTTTCCTTTTGATTGATATATTTTCCGAGTAATCCGACTACCCTGAAGAATTCTCATCCATCCTGACTTGACGAGAAACTTCAAGAAGCATTTGGGACGTCTTTTGTCGATTGGAGTTACTCAACTAATTTGAAATTTCCCGCCCAACCTACTGTTGTGTGCCAACCTATTCCTATCCTTCTAGTCGTACCTCAAAACCTGGTGAATATTTTTGGAATGCTGTTGGGATTATTACCGCCGATTATTTTTGATGCCCCTTCAACTTATCTACCTTGAAGTGGAATTCAAAAGTTCACATTTTGAGAAGATTTATTGTCGATCCCCGGCATTGCGAGTGGGACCTCTTTAGCTCAGGCCCGGCTCATCAATGTCAGCGTTCTCGGTACTAGGGACTTTAATTGGATGGTTCTGTAAAGTCCTAGTAGCCGGCTTGGTTGTTCATATGATTAGGAGAGGATGTCTTGGACAATGATTCAACATCTAATGGACGAAATTGATTGATTATGATCATCAAATTCAGAAGAGCATATTTTGTTTGCACACAGCATCCCTAAATCTATCTATCTGGTGCCTGACAAAATAAAAAAAAACAACGAGCTTCGTGGGTTGTTCGTGAGTCGAAAGAGTGCGACTCACGAACTCGGTAAAATCCGGTATTGGTGTCGCAACCGCAGGTAAGTGGCAGCAAACAATTTTTTTTAAATAATAGTAACTGGGTTTTCCAATCCTGTGCCATCCCCGGCCAGGACGTGACAAGCTGTCGTGCACACGGATAAAATTGGAAAACTTAGTTACAAATCCCTGAGAGTCCTTTTCTGCTGTTTCAACATTTCCTAGTAACACCAATCAGAACGCCCCATTTCAGCCAATCAGGATCAAGTCGGTTTCCAAAGAAGAAAACAATGCTGGGAAAAACCTTAATCTTTCGTCAAGCAGGTTGCGGAGCAACATCTCAGTTTTTCCGTCCAAGTTTATTTTGAGTTTTGTTAAAACATTTCTTTCCTTAAGTGACTTGTCGTAACTCCAGACTTTATAGACTGTCATCGAGCGTGTTCACTGGTTATCTTGAAAAGTATAGTTCGTTGTTTTATTTAGTTCAGAAAGCAAGCTTTTCAATGGATTTTGTGTGGACCCGTTCCTTTGTTTTGTTAGCTTTAGTGTTTAATTTGGTCACAAAAACTCATAAAACTTTCCTTGATTGAATATTATAATTGGTGAATATTGTAATTTGTCAATTATATTTTTATATTCCTGTTCTGTTATTATTTATGTGCCGTGTTATTTCCCCTTTTGTTTTGGACCCTTTCCTTGTCCTACTGGAAATCTAGAGCATTTCTAGACCCTTTCTAGACTCAGCTCGTCTAGCGACCGTCTAGGGCAATTTTATGACGGTCGCCTTGTCAAGGTTTCGTCTAGAGTTCATCTAGCGACGTCTAGTAAGTTTTACCTGCGACCCTTTTGAGTCTAGCATTCGTCTAGTATCATCTAGAAAGGGTTCAATTCTAGATGATGTGCTCCTAGACAATATCATCTAGAAAACGTCTAGATTTCCGGTAGGGTGGTTGAATTTCTAAAATTTTCTTTAATTGTATTTAACCTGAAATGTGTTTCGCCTAATATATATTGCCGTTCCCCTGTTTGTTGATGACCCTCCTGACACACTTTTAATTAATAACCCTGTTTTCGTCAAAGCTTTATATGGTCTTGGAAAACCAGACGAAAGATCGAATTTATTTCAGAATACTAATCAACTCGGCCATTTTGTGAAAATTGTGTCTTCCCCTTTAATCAATTGTTTCTTCCCCTCAACTATTTTTTTGTTAACAAAATTGTAACTAAAAATCATTCTGTCCTGATAAATTAAATATTAAATCCTAAAATTGTTTATTTCTTTATAAATTTAAATTAAATTAATTTATTGTTTGTGTCACGTTCATAGAACTAGCCCCCCTACCATTATCCAGAAGTGGGGCTAAGTTGGCCATTATTTTTCCCGGTTATCAAATTTTTTATGTAAAATTTATTTAAAATTTATATTTATTTTTTTAAAATTATTTATATCTGGTTTGAATATTCATCTATTTGGTTAAAAATTAATTTTTCTGGTTGAAAATTTAACTATATAATTTTTCAAATTCATTGTTTTTTCATTGAAAATTTAACTATTTTATTTTTTCTTGAACATTGATCTTTTTAGTTACAAATTCAACTATTTGGATGTAAATTTAGGTATATTTTTTTTCAAGTTTGTTGTTTTTTGGTAGAAAATTAATTTTCAAGGTTAAAAATTTATCTTTTTGATTGAAACTTTAACTACTTTTTAAAAAATCGGTGTTTTTGGTTGAAAATGTAACTATTCTATTTGTTTTTTTATTGTTTGAATATCAATCTATATCATTAATTTATTTCTTTTTTAATAATTATGATTAATCACAAAATTTTCTTTCAAATTTGTTGTTTTCTGGTAGAAAATTAATTTTCATGGCTAGAAATTCATCTTTTTCATTTAAAATTGAAAATTTGTTTCTTTAATTTAAATGTTTATATTCAAAATTCGTTCTTTTTCAAAAATATTTTATAAATATTTGAAAATCCTTTCAAGTTTCAAAATATTTTTAATCACTTCAAAAATTTCTAAATATCATTTAACGAACTCAAATTTTTCTTAAAATTTTGAAAATTCTTTAAAAATTAAAAAAATTTCCTCCGGATATTGTGAATTTTTTCTCAGAATTTTTCGAAATCTTTTGAAATGTTTAAAAATCGTTTCAAATTTGTATGAGTGATTGTCAAATTGTAGGCAAATCTTAGCACCTACAGTGGCAATCACATTATTATTAGGAATTTAATATTTCATAGCGGAAATCGATCATATCACATCTAAAAATTTTTAATCCAAAAGGCGCAGTTTTGAAAACAAGAAATAATAATGAAATTCTGACATGAAATACGGAAAGTGGATTTGAGGTTGGGAGTTTGATGAAAGAGAGCAAGAGCTTTTAAAAAGTTCAAAAGCGAATACTGTAACCAATGCCATTTAGGAAAAACGAAATATTTAACTATTGTAGATTATTATTTTTTTTTTTTAATTTCAAGAGAAGTTATATTTTTTAGTGAGAAGGTTGAGCCTGGCTACATATAAAATTTGAAACCTACAAAATTCATTAATTTGACACAATTGTGAATAAAAATTACATAAAGTATACAGTATATTATTAATAACAAATCTACCTACATGTGCTGTAATATAATTTGTAACATATCTGTTTCTTTCTAATTAACTTATTAAGCTCAATTCTTGAGATCTGTATATTTATAAATAGAGGCTAGGAAACAGAAAACAAACCGGCCCACCTGATCCACGCGCACGTGCATATAAGCAGTCGTACACTCCTCTACTGTACCATACGGTAATGATGCGAGAAAATTGATGAAGTTTAGCCTTTTTTAATATTTATAAAAAAATAACAGATTTTAATCATAAAAAGTCATCTTCTTATGAAAGAAAACACCGCTGATCTTAATATTTCTGTATTTATTACTCAATTGTAACTACAATATTTTACTAGATAAAAAGATGTACGGTAATGATTTCTGAAATTACAAAAATCGTAGGACAGACTTTAAGGTTCTTACAATATTATTTATTTGACTTGAAAATTGTGCATAAATTAAATTTATGTTCATCTAAAGTTGACAAACTTGATACGTTAAACGTTTTTCACGTTACTGTTTGAAAAAAGGAGAAAAACAGTTTATCCTTGTGCAAAATGAGGTAGGGACACCGTTCGGTAATGCCGTTTGGGGTGTTCTTTTATTAAATTAAACTAACTCGGAACGCAAATAAAAAAAAAGAAATGACCATTTTGTAGAGGATGATAATAAATATTTATAAAATAAAAAAAAAATCAGTACGAGTTTCTAAGTTAATGTTATATTACTAGGACTTCAAGTTTGCCTCCAATTTGACAATTACCCGTATATGAATCTTAGGAATATTCCTTTACTGTCGTGAAACCTTTCAAAATTCTTAAAATTATTCTAAATTTGTTGTTCGAAACCATTAAAAATCTACATTTTCTTTTGCATTTTTTGCAATCTTTTCCTTTATATAATTTAAAAATAGAAACAAGATATCCTTTATCTTAAAAGTTGTATGGCAAGATTTCGCATACATTGTTGTCGAAAACCTGACTGCTCGCATTCTGTTGAATATGAGTTTTAGTGGCTGTTTTAAGTTTGTTATTTGCTGAGATTTCAAATTTTTAAAAAATATAATATAGATTGTTCATGATTTTGAAAAAGACAGCTTTTTAAGAATTTTAACAGATTTGAAGAGGATAACAAAATTTTCTTAGGTTACCTAAGAAAATGTACACTGATTTTTTCATTTTTTAAAATTAATTTGAAGTTTTGAATATATTAAAAAATAATTATAATATTGAAATTTTTAAAATATTAAAAGAAAACGTAGATTCTTGAAGATTTTGAAATAAAATTTTGGAACCTTTTGAAGAATTTTGAAAGGTTTCATGAAAATAATATTTTTTTCTTAACACTCCAACTCGTTAAAACTCGTTAAAAAAGGCTTTCTTGAAAGCTCATGATTTTCCCCCAAATTATAATAATTTTTAATACAAAATAAAAAAGTATATTTCGAGATGGCTGCACACGAAATCAGTCCCGCGGCCAGAAAAACGCTCGACTTCGGTCCCGTGAAGAGACTGTCCGGAGCTGACCTGACACAAATTCACTCTCCCCCCACTCCTCTCTTACTTAGGAGGGAAAGGGGCAGGATGCCCAGTACATAATTGTTGTTCCCGCCATCAAAAATTATTCTTGGAGAGCTGGCTAATGAAGATATTGCAACTTTAACTAGAAACGCTGTTACTTTTATTCGTAATAACATCGGTTATGCTCGAAGATCTGTCGAGACAAAGTTACCAAAAATTTGGAGTGAGTTTCATGATGCCCTTGAT
>CAKNWU010235234.1:2004-15763 GCA_932072015.1 Andricus quercustozae | reverse complement strand
CTTAGTTCTTGGGTATCCAGGAGGTAGCATCGTGTTTTTCGTTGCTGTTTCCACCTGGTCTAAGTTTTCTTACCTTGATAAGGGTGCTGTGTGAGCACCGAAACGTTGGTAATTATTATCCATGCTTTTTTATTGTGATTTCAAAGTAATAAAAATAAAAAAGACGAAAGAAATAAAAAAGAGAAGGAAGGGGATTTGGTTGGTTGCCTTCTCATTTTTCTTTCCTCTTTTTTATTTTTGTCCAAAGAAACGAATTTTTATTTTGTTTTCAGGAATTGCAATAGAAGCATTTTGTACTGTTTGTCCAAATTTTATCGCACGATTCTTGGTTTATTTTCAGGAATTCATACATTTAGCAAAAGAGATAGCAAAGAATAAAATTTATATTAAAGGGATAGAATGAAGTAACGAACAGGATAAGGGTCTTTGGTTACAGAAGATAGAGAAAGAGATATAAAGATTGAAATTTGTAATAGATAGATATACTTAGGGATAGAAAAAGATAAGAGTTCTCGATTACGAAAGGAGAAGTAACAGATAGATAATGATTAAGGTTAGGGATAGGAAAATATAGCGTTTCAGGGATGCAAAGTGACACACTGAATGATAAAAGGAGAGATACAATAATTCTATCTTTTCCTATCCCCCAATTTCTATCTTTCTCAATCTTTCCACTTCCAGCAGAGCAAAATCTTCAAGTTCACGTGGATAGATAAAGGACAGGGCGAGATAGAGAAGAGAGGATTGAAAATGATCGACGTAAGTTTAGATAAACGACGAGATAGAAAAGGTAGACGTTGCTAGACGTAATGTAGGATCAGATAGAGAAGAGGAGGTTAAAAAAAAATAGACAGGAATTTAGATTAACAGAGATAGAAAAACTTTGACTTAAATAGATACAGGGTAAGCTGAGACAGAGAATAGAGGATGGATAAAAATAGACGTGAATTTAGATTGAAAAATAGATAGAAAATTATATACATGAGATAGGTAAGATGAGATTAGAAAAGATAGAAGGGAATTTATATTGACAGAGATAGTAAATATTGACGAGTATAGAGGAAGGACAAGATGAGACAAAATATGCAGGATAGGATGAGATAGAGAAGAGGGGATTGAAAAAGATAAGCGTGAATTTAGATTGAAAAATGGATGGAAAAATATTGACGTTGATAGATGTATGATACAATGAGATAGGGAAGAGGATATTGAAAAGGATAGATGAAAATTTGGATTAATTTACAGATTGAATAATATTGACATGGACAGATAAAGGATAGAATGAGATAGATAAGAGGGTATTTTAAAAACATGGACGTGAATTTAGATTGAAAAATAGACAGAAAAAGATTGACGTTGATAAACGAAGAAGCAGATGAAGTAATGAAAAAGAGATTGAAAAAGATACACGGGAATTTAGATTGACAGGGAGATAAAAAAAGATTGACGTGGATAGAAAATGGATAGGATTAAATAGAAAAGACGGCGTTGAAAAAGATAGACCTGAATTTATATTGACAAAGAGATAGAATGGGATACAAAAATAGACGTTCATATATGTAGGATACGTGACGGCAGAGGAGAGGATACTAAACAAGATAGAAGGGAATTTAGATTGACAGAGAGATAGAAAAATAATAACGAGAATACATATAGGATAAGAAGAGATAGAGAAAAGGAGATTGAAATAAATAACGGGATTTTATATTGATATACAGATAGAAAAATATTGACGTTGATAGCATCAGCATAGGATGAGATATTCTTCTACGTATTTTTGTCCAAAAGCTACCCGTTTATGAGTTATGGGCCGAAAACAAAGCGCGCGAGTACATTTCGCGCCACACGCCAAAACATCCCTCCCACTCCTGGAGCTGATTACGCATCACCTATGACCTGTAAAGCAAAAGTGTATACAACGTTTTTTATTGCAAATTCTATTCTCAATATTTTCACCCCTATTCATTTTTGTCTTACGACGCACCTTTTGGTATATAACAGCAAAAAACCAGCGCTAATACCCGTCTAAGGGATGTTTTTCGAGGCTAGGGGTGTATGCGGCGTCGATCCGATGGGGAACTTTTTTGGTATTCAGTTTTAATGCCTTAAAGGACATGATTATAAAGAAAAAAAAACTTTATCTTTTTTTTCTGGAAATCGACCATTTTCGGGCTAATTTCCCTTGACTATTTTTATTCTTATTCCCTCAGCTTCAAGCTTTTAGGCCGAGTCTCTTGATGATTCTCCAACCTTAACTTTATTAATAAATGTTTACATAACGTTTAATTTAAAAAACGTCAAATTAAACGACAACGAAAGAAGGAGACAGTCTCTCCAATTTTTCGGACGAAAGCGTAGATGCAAAACATTTTCCCAACGCAGTTAGAAGATCGAACGAATTAATTGGTTCTAAATCTCATGATTTAACAGAAGTAAATCGATTGACCGACAAAAGCTGGATAGAGGAGGTTCTTAAAACTTTAAGGTAAGCGCTTAGAAATTTTGGAAGGATCTTAGCAATTTTACAACAGTAGCGTAATTTCAGGAAGTTAATTTACGCTTACGTTTGTAAAATTTTGTACATACAGGAATTTAGAGGAGCAGAATAACATACAAATTCGACAAAATGAAGAGATTTTGCAATTGCTGTCGCATTTAAATTTGGACAACGAACGCCTATCGAATAAATTGTATGAACCATTAATGGGTTTTCCACTCAAAGCAGTTGCCGAGTTTAAGGATTTGGACAGTAATGAGAATAAACAAAAGCGTCAAAAATTGATATGCCTCCTTTTTCTAAATATCTAAAAGATCAAGATGCTATAATTCTGCAGTCTGCTAAATATGTATACAAGTATCCCACGAGAACTCGGATTCCTTTCGAGGGTAGTTTCTAGAAACAAAAAAGGGAGAAAAAATTTCTTAAATAATCACGTTACTTTCATAGAAGTTATTTTCCATTTGTTGGCTCTAATGGACATTGATCTTAAAAAATAGTAACATCATTATCTGAGAAGACTTTTGGACCTTTTCTCAGCGTAAAACCTACCTCCATGTACAAATTCGCGTAATCGCTCTAAACTCACTCAAATGCTCAATGGACATTTCATTGAATTTAGTAAACTTTTTAAAACTATTTTTTATCTATATACTTAAATAATTTACTAATCTCATTACATTTTTTAGCACGGCCACTTGCTTCGCACAGGGGGATCAAAACTTAAAATGTTCTTGCATTGCGCTCTAAAGGAAGTCTCCAGTACATGGTACAGAAGTATTTTTAATCACTTCAAAGTAATTGTAAATTATTTTTAGGAATGTTATCATCCCGTTACTAAATTTTCTTCTTTCACATTTTAAGAAGCTGCTGTGAAGTACCCTTTATTTCCTGATCCGGAATGTAAGGCCATTTTGAAACAAGTCATGCTTCAAGTCCTGAAAAGTACGAAGCAGATGTTTCGAAACAAACAGAAAAGTGCAGGAGTACAGTCAACGCTCAACCGGAAGAGTGAAGAGATCGAAGAGATTAATAGGAATATTAAGGAGTTGACTGACATGATTGCTTCGAATGAATCGTCTGCTGATGAAACTCAGGATTCCAATATTTTAAGCAAGGAGGACGATGAGCAATTTTAAAAAGCGCAATTGAAAAATCGCCGTCTTGTATTACTTTCTAGTTTTAATTATTTTTAACCTTATAACAAAGCTTACTCATTTAGCTTTATAGTTCTAAGTTTCTTTCTTTTAAGTTACTTTATACTTTTATTATTTTTAACCTTATACCAAAGCTTAGTCTTTCAACTTTATAATTCTAAGTTCGCACAAAAACAATTTTGTTTTGTAAAATTTTGTAAAATTCAATCACTTCAAATAAATAATTATTTGTAAGATATGTTTTTCCGTTTATTGTATAGACCCTACAATAATTATTTATTACATATCAAAGCCTGTAATTAATAGCAGTTCGGCCTTTCGTATGACTGACACATGTCCAGCATGTTAGGTGCCAGACAGTCAGGCGGGCGTGATAGCACAGCTATTACAATCCTTGTATTTCTCATAAGTATGGACATTACGCAGCAAAAATTTCAAAGGCAAATCAAAATATAACCTTGAGAATATTTAGGCAATATAATAAATAACTTAGAAGCTCTTTACGTGAATTTATTTCTCACAATTGCGCAGTAGAAGCGCATCTTCCTCTTGTAAGAGTGGAGGTCCATCAAGCTAGCACCTCCACAATCGAAATTCCCAAATTTCTTTGAATCAGAATTTTGGGCTATTTTTGAGCTCTTGAATGCACGAAAAAAAAAATAAAAAAACCACCCCCAAGGTAAAAAAACACCCCCTTGCAAAAAATAAAATCTGCAAAAAACGAAGTGCATACGAATTTTGAGCTTATTGTGAGCTATCGAATGCACCAACCAAATTTGTCCAAAACCACCCCTATGTAAAAAAAACCAACCCCTTAGTAAAAACTCAAACCTGGAAAATGCAAACTATAAAGTAGTGTTGGACTACCCCTACATCTGAAAAATCAAATCGAGCGCCAAACTTCAGAAACTTATTGGGTTTGATATTTTTGAGGAGCCCAAAAATCATAGGCTCCATTAACACAGTAAAATTCTGAAAAAGATTATTTTTTGACAAAGTTATATATGCGTGGTGGCAAGGGGTTGTATTTTGACGTTAAGGGTTGGAGCCCAAAAATCAGGGTTGATATTTTTGAGGAGCCCAAAAATCGGAGACTCTTTCTACACTATACAATTTCCAAAAATATTATTTTTTAAGAAACTCACATCTGCGAGGTAACAAGGGATTGCTTTTTAATGTTAAGGGTTGGAGCTCTAAAATCGGAGTTGGTATTTTCGAGGAGCCCTAAAATCAGAGACTCTATCTACACTAGAAAATTTCCAAACAAATTTTTTGTTGACAACGTCATATATGTGACGTGCGCCGAAGAAAGGGGGCTTACTCTGAATAGTGAAATTTTTGAGGGCGAACGGTCGAAGTCGACCGGATAGACGCGACTTTTAGGAGAGAGGGAAAGCTCACGAAATCTTCCCTCCCCACTTACAACTACATTCTCACGAGGAAAGAGTTAGGTCGTAGATGCGGCTCACGGACGGGTATAGATGAAACGCGGAGATGTAGTGGTGAGTGGTGGGAGGTGTTTCACGGGATCTCGACCTCTCGAGCGAATGACTGATTTACATTTCGAGTTTTTTTAGAGTAAGCCCCCTTTCTTCGGCGCACGTCACATATGCGTTGTGCTATGAGGTTGATTCTTACTGTTAAAGGTTGTCCTTAGCACAACGCATATATGACTTTGTCAAAAAATAATCTTTTTGGAAATTGTATAGTGTAGATAGAGTCTCTGATTTTTGGGCTCCTGGAAAATACCAACCCCGATTTTAGGGCTCCAACCCTTAACATTAAAAATCAATCCCTTGGTACCCCGCAGATGTGACTTTCTTAAAAAATAATATTTTTGGAAATTGTATAGTGTAGAAAGAGTCTCCGATTTTTGGGCTCCTCAAAAATATCAACCCTGATTTTTGGGCTTCAATCCTTAACGTCAAAATACAACCCCTTGCCACCACGCATATATGACTTTGTCAAAAAATAATCTTTTTCAGAATTTTACTGTGTTAATGGAGCCTATGATTTTTGGGCTCCTCAAAAATATCAAACCCAATAAGTTTCTGAAGTTTGGCGCTCGATTTGATTTTTTAGATCTAGGGGTAGTCCAACATTAGTTTATAGTTTGCATTTTCCAGGTTTGAGTTTTTACTAAGGGGTTTTTTTTTAGATAGGGATGGTTTTGGAAAAATTTGTTTGGTGCATTCGATAGCTCACAATAAGCCCAAAGTTCGTATGCACTTTGTTTTTTGCAGATTTTATTTTTTGCAAGGGGGTGTTTTTTTACCTTGGGGGTGGTTTTTTTATTTTTTTTTCGTGCATTCAAGAGCCCAAAATAAGCCCAAAATTCTGGTGTACTTCGTTTTTTCCGAGTTTAAGTTTGTACATAGGGGGTAGTTTTATTTTCAGTAGGGGTTGTTTTTGGAAATTGGTTGTTAGCGCGTTCAAGAGCCCAAAAAAAGCCCCAAATTTGTTGTTGTTTGATTTTTAATTTTTCTACATTTTTATATAGTGAAGGTGCTGGCTTGATGCAAGTCAGCACCTCCACTCCAAATTTCAATTTTCAAAAAAATATTTTTATATTTTATTTTATTTATTATTTATTTTGTCAGCGACTAGACAGTATAATTACTTTTTGGAACATCTGCCGTTTTTAACTATCTTTTAGTAAAGGATGGTCTGTAAATATAATAGCCCAGGCAATCTTAGCTTTCCCAGATTTCTACTACTTAGGTTCTATGTTAGATGGTTTATAAGTTTATAGATGGAAAACTTTCCTTTACGCCCAATTGCTATGTCTCCGTAAATTTTCTTTAGTTGTACAAGATTAAATAATTTTGTAGGTAGCCTTGGACAATAGATAGAGCCTGAGACCTTTGGTAATAGTACCTCTACCGTCTTCTAGTTAACCATTCTGAGATCCATAAAATTCAAATCAGGGCCTTTTGCCGAAAAACACAGCATCTGCTTGCCTCGCCTGCATTTTCTAGAGGGTGTTGCCTATCAACCCCACCAACCAATTCCATGACTTCTAATTGGTTGAAGCTCCCAAAACTTGTACTTCGACTGGAGCTTCAATGCGTCGTGCAAAATGAGTCTAAACAGTGTTGCCGATGCTCCTGATTTTACAGGATATCTCCTGCTTTTTGAATGAGTCTCATGATCTCCTGCTTTTCTGTTGAAATCTCCTGCTTTTGTATTGTCGCTAAAATTCATTGATATAATCATTATAATATGTAATATGATTTAAAAAAATAATGTAGGGTAAAGATCCATGCTAATGGAATTTGAATTTACCCGGGAAAAAGAGCAAATAGATGCGCCATCTAGTTGTCCATTCAGTATTTAGTGCTCCCAAAGGTGGCTTTAATCTGGCGCGTGATTCAAAATCGAATTAAATTAATTCGATTTTGACTTGCGCTCTAAATTTTGACCAATGACAGCAATTCTCTAACAGGAAGCCAACGCGCGCTGTGTGCGCGGAGAATCAACTTTGAGAGCACTGATGACCTTGTTGGTACATTTCTTTGTAATATCAGCTTCATTAAATTTAAACAAAAAACACCATTTTTTATGTCATATTACATATATTTGATAAAAATTGAACAATAAACAATATTTTACATCATTATCGTGATAATATTTAATTTTCTCGATCTCCTGCTTTTTTTTTAATCAAATGATAAAAATCTCCTGATTTTTATTCTGACCCAATGGCATCACTGAGTCTAAGTCAGATACAAACGAACCGTCGCAGAATGCACTTAACTCTCTCGAATGTCATGTCACGCGTTAAGATATTAACTTTTAACAATTACCACGCTAATTATTTATACAGTCCACGAACTTATGTGTGTTTTCTTGAATAAATACCAATATCAGTGATATGAAGGTGTAAATGATTAATTTCTGCCCTCGCTTAGAAACTCACATACGTACATTCAAAAATTGAAATTCAACATAACTACTAGTGGTAATTCGACGATCCGGGTGCACTGGGTAGCGCACCAGGTCGTTTAGCATTTATACAGTCCAAACTTTAAAAAATGTTAAATTGTGTCAACAGCCAAAATACCTACCAATGGTAATTATTGTACGAGAATTTTTTATTTGATCCGTTTCTGAGTCAGTTCTTAATTTCAAAAAATCGTAAAAACCTCGTTGTTATCGAAAAAAGCGAGATATGAAAAAATTTAAAAGGACAAAATTGTTCCTTGGACAAACTCCTGTGAAAAAATCCTTTTATCATTTTTAAATTCACTTCAATATCTTGAAGAATATTATGTTTTTTATTCAAATAGGAAAAATTCGCTTTCCCGTGTAATCTTTCAAATTGTCTGAAGATATTTTTTTATTTGAAGAATGTTATCAGCTTAGGATAAAAAGTGTTAACTGTTAGAAAAAGTGTGGGTATGAGTACATACCCAGCTTTTCTTCTTGAAATAATTATATCGAGTAAAATAAATAAGAAAAAAATTATAGTGACATCGATAAACTAAGTTTTTTCACGGAAATTAAGTGGGATTAAAAATTATAAAGGGTTTTTTTTATAGAAATTTATCCGAGGAATAGTTATTTGATTTTTTGTCATAATACATTTTTTTGTCTAAAATCGGCTGCAGCGAAGATTTTGGTTTTGATTTGGATTTTGGAACCGAATTTAGCTGGTTAAAATTGCAGGGTCTGTTTTTTCGAAGCTTTATCTTGATAATAGCCCAAACGTTTTCGATTAGATTAGCATCGGGCGATTGGGATGGCCAATCTAGTGTGATTTTCTTCTGCCCAGTCAAGTCGTTTTTGGACGTGTTTTTCGCTCAGCATTGGTTTCTCCAAAGTGCTTCGAAATTTCAAATCATTTGCTATAAAATGTCTACAAATGATTTCGCGGGATATTCGTAATCCTTTTTTAGACAATAATCGCGCACCTTCCCGCAATGTTAACGTCGGATCTTTCGAAAACATGGTTAGAATCACTTTTTCACCTTTTTCGGAGATCTTGCCGAAAGAGCCACGATCGGGAAAGTCATCGTCATTTTTATATTGCTTATAACGGTTTACCCGTTTGCTCACAAACTGTTTTGACTTTTGCATATATTTAGCAGCGGCACCTGAGTCATTTTGGGTCCATTAGGGTGCAAACATAAAAAAAACTGCCTCGAAGCGAGAGGCATAAGTTGCACTCATTTTGATAAACAATGCAAAACTCACTTTAAATAAAGAAAATATGATTGAATCATACAAAGCATTAACCATTATGCTTCCCTCTAAGAGATGACATACAAAATTTGGGCCTTCTATTTACCATTCGATGGTAATCGTGACTACGCTCTTATGTGACCGACTGTAGGTACAAATCGACTTGCTTGGAACTATCTTTGCAGATAATTTAGATAATATTGCAAAATTTGTATATAGTTGTCTGAAACTTGGTTAAGGGGAGTTTTTGGGGTAGTTGATTTCGAATTTGACGTCAAAAATTACAAATGCATAGTCCAATATGCAACTCATATTATCCTATAACTCTATTATCATATTATCCCGTAACAAGAGATCTCAAACCGTTATTTTTTACGATTAAAACAAAAACAAAGTGTCCTATCAAGAAATTGTTGGTGAAAAATTCGTAGCTGTTTTTTGGATGAGTAACTTCTGTCCATTTATTTTTTCTCATAGCTTGTGTCGTTTGTCCAAAAATGTAATTTTTTTATTTTTAAAGTTCTTTTTTATGAATAAAACAAAAACTACGCATAATGATGAAGTAGTGTAATAATATGAGCTCGAATATGAAATAATATAAATCGATTATAATTTTTCTTTGTCTAATATTTTGTTTTTCTGCGTTTTAGACCAATTTACAGCTTTTGAAAATAAAATAAAATGTCATTTTTAATGAAAATTTGTTTGATAACAAATTTTTTCAAACTTTCGTGTAACTTTTTGCTTTTTAGGTGATTTAGACTATTTTACAACGATTAAGAATTACATAAAATGTAATTTTTTCTGAAAATTTACAATTCACCATAATAATAAAAACTTAGAATTTTTTTCCTTAAAAAAAATCAGAAAAAAATTGTTTTCGCAATAGTTGTATTTATAGTTTTTCGAAATTTTAGAACACATGAACCATATTTTTAAACGTATTTTTTTTTATTTTTTAAATATTCATACTCTCCGCATAGTACTTCCCCGATCCTGGAGCCAACCGTCCGCCAGCACTGGGCGAATTGCCAATTACCTGTACTGGTGACCAGTACTGGGCCAGTACTGCGGCGGTGGTGAACTCCGGCAAACTACTGAATTTTCCACCCGAGTTACATTCAAGGTCTAATTGCATTAGAGAAATTTTTATACCTACCCGTTTGACTACATTCGTAACCATTTTCGTTAAAAACTGTCCAATTAGACAACCCACACCTGGCGCCGACTTTAGGAAATACGTTCTACGGCACAAAGCAGTCAAATATATTGATGAATGGCAACTGGAGAATCGATTACATGCAATTTTAAAAAACGACATTCCTATAAATAATAAATCACTTGAATAAAGATTAAAGTCATCTGCATATTCTTTCAAAAATAAAAAATCGTTTGAAAATATTGTTTAAACACCTATTCCTAATTATTCAATTTGCAATAAACTGATATAAACTTTTAGTAAAAATATTCCTCAAACATTAACATAATAATTATATAGATTACCTAGTAAAAGTATATTGCCCTTAAAAATAATAAATAATTATTTATCATTTTTTCTTAATGACAGATTATTTCACTATGAATTTTTACCGTTTAGAGATTATGAAGTGTTTAGAGAGGAGATAATAAATATATTTTTGAAATTTAGAGATTAAAGAGTGTCTGAAAAGTAGGTAAAAATATACAAAACGGTGCAGAGCGTTAAAAGAGAACTTAAAAATTCTACGGAGATCATGGAGGTTTAAAGGAGACGTTAGTAAAACTCAAGAACATATGGGCAAGATCTTCAATATAGGGGCTGAAACTTATGAAGAAGCAAAATAGAATGAAAATATCTTTAGGAGTGGCTAAGTAGGAGCTGGTAGAATAAGCAGCCGCAAAGTCGGGGCAATACTTCCACTTGGAGCGTCAAAGTAGGGCCTATATTTCAACTTGGGGGAACATACATACATACATACATAAAAATAAATACCATGAAGATAAATAATATAAAAATTCTGTAAAATTTAAAGCGTATTAGTAATGACCCTCGGAGGCCTTGGGAGCCTTTTGTTTCCCATGTATTGAGTTCGGCTTCAAGACGAAAAATCAAATTTCGCTGGCGGCCACGTAGGTCAGTTAATGAGGACATGAAAAACCGAAAACATAACAATATTTTAAAAAGTTTAAAAATTGTATTAATTGATAAATTCTATTGCAAAACCAATAAATCTCATTTGCAGCCCTCTCCGAGTGCCGGAACATGGTCAAAAATAAGAAAAACATTTTTTTTTTTTTGACGAAAATAATATTACAAAAAATATAAAAAGTCCTGCAAACTTGCTGTAACGTTTTTAAAGGAATTTTCCACAGTTTATTAGACTTGCAACCTTTTTGAAGGTAGGGAAGATAGAAATTTTTTAATAATCAATTTTTTCATCAATTACTTGAAGGAGAAAATTGCAAAAGTACTGCAAATTGGCAGGAAAGTTTTAAACATTATTTTGAAGATCTATGCAAATTTGTAACTTTTTTGGTTTCATAGAGAATACTTTTTTCAGTATGAAGAGTGTATAAATTTTCATTTAAAGCATATTACCATTAAAAATATTTCAAAAGTTTTAAAAACAGGTAGCAAATGCTTCAAATAAATTCCCGCATCTCATACTAATTTTGCAACCCCACAGCTCATACGGAACCCTTGGAAATTAACGGTATTTGAGATTTTACATTTTTTACACACCATCAAAAATTGCGAAAGTTTTGCAAATTGGACAAACTGAAGCATTTTTGTAATATAATTATACTTTTGCAACACCACAGCTCATGCGGAACCTCTTGAAATTAACAATAACTAAGATTTGACATTTTTATACACCATCAAAAATTGGAAACGTTTTGCAAATTGGACAAATCATTTTAAACATTTTTCCTAATTGTGTCATAAATTTGCAATCTCACAGGTCATATGGAACCTTTCGAAATAAACAATGGTCTTCAGATTAAGTCTGAAATTTGCTCCGCAGTATGTGAAAGTTCCATGGAACGGAGAAATTTAGACTTTCTTTTTTTTTTCTTTTTTTCATATTTTGCATAATTTGATGCGAATTTTTAATTTTCTATTTTTCTAGCATTTTCGATGTATATAATTCGAATTATTCGAAGTGGACAGCTGGTTAACTAACTCGATCTAATTTTTTATCTCGTTTTCAACAGTGTAGTGTATGCGTAAAATAGGGGTTGCTATTGTCTCGAGCGTATACGTCACAAAGTGTTGGTGAGGAGCCGGTCGCATTTAGTTGGGACTGAACGGCCGGGGAGCCAACAAGTGGTGGTGCGTTGGCGAGCCAATTTATTATAAGCAAATGGCAAACACTACAAATGGCGACGAGGATACAATTATAAAGAAGGAAGCATTTTGCGTGAAGGAAACAAAAAATACATATAGTATATAACACAGAGAATTTGGATTCATGGACCAATTTCTACAGAAGTGAGTATTCTAAAGTTTTTCGTTTCACTGATTTCGAATTTCATATCAGAATTTCAAAATTCAAGATGGCTGATCCAATATAGAGGATTGAAAAAAAAATGTTTTTATACGAATGGTTGTCCTTCCGTATTTTGTTCCGTATTTTGGTTCACTGCATGCAAATGTTATTAGCAGGATGAATGAACTCCGTAGTACTCTAAGATTCAAGATAGAATTTCATAATTATTAATAAATTTTTATTTAACAAAAAAAAAAAACTATAATTTATGAAAATTATAGACGCTCCTAAAACATAACTTATGTTTTCACGTATACTCGCATATGACAGCACGATCTTTTAGTTTAAGGGCATGTAATAAACAGTGACGTCATCATCCCATGTATTTTTTATAAACGGTCCTATTTGTAAAAAACTGAAAATAATGGGCTGCAATTTTGGAATATGATAGAATATATGTCAGAGCAGGTCTGCCTGGTGCGGTAGCGTTTATATTTGCAAAAGCAAATAATTTATTTATAAAATTGTGTTATCACGAAGCAGTGGCACTGTTTAGAATATGACTGCAGCGCCGCCTATATTAATCTCAAGGTTCAGATGTAACTCTGTAGCAAGTGTGCAAGACTCAGTCGGTAATATCGGAAAACACAAAAAACTCAAAACGAAAAGAAAGCAAATATTTAATCTATTCAGTGTTTTCACTGTATTTTATTCGTGAATCATTCAAGACTCAATCTTTATAGTTTCTAGAATTTTAATTATAATTTTTGTACAGATGTATGACCATTTACGAATAATCAATTATAATAATTAATTTTAATTGCATTTTTCTGCAAATTTTTTTTTTATCAGTTGTTGAGACCAAATTACGGTGTCTAATTTTTTTTGGTGAATTATGGCTTTAAAAAGAGTAATAATTGGATAAAATAATTTTACAAAATTTCAAAGCCATAAAGGGCAACGGTTTATGAGAATAGAATATTTATCAAAAAATCTAATTTCAAAAGGTAAGACGGTTTTTTTTAAACATTTTTTTCATTATATTTGGGTTTTGAGAATTATTTTGTTTTTGTTTGTGAAAATTATTTATCATCAGCCTAATAGAGAATTGGAGTGTTACAAATTATTTTAAATACACTGAAAGCAAAAAATTAGTAAAATTAACTATTTCAACGAATGGCTAGAGGCATTACTAGTTTTTTTGGAGAAATTAGTTAAAAATCTAGTTGATTTAACTAAAATCTATAGTAGCTTTGACTAGTTTTTAGTTCATTTTACTAGAATTAACTAGTGAGTAATCCCTCTTTTTTCGGTGTAGTAAAGATACAGTAATTCGTTGAAAATTATATTTTTCTATTATTTCGGAACACTTTTTTACATTCTCATCATTCAGATGGAATGTCATAGATTCATGTGATTTTGGACCTATCCAGTTTTCGTCAATTCTTTCT
>CAKNWU010234543.1:1383-17043 GCA_932072015.1 Andricus quercustozae | reverse complement strand
TAAAAATGATCCAGCGACACCTATAATAGCGACTCCTCTTTTCAGTCTCATTTTACGAGCAAGTTCAATTTTTAAAAGTTTTTAAATACATTTTACAATATTACTGCGAAGAAACAAAAAATCTTGATGTAATTTTTTGTAATTTGTGATGATGTCATTTACAAAATCTGTGAAATTACCAATAAAAATGATCATACAGAATACTGATCGCACTGGTATTGAACATTGCCTGGAGAACCTCGAAGGATTATTGGCGGACATCTTCATGGGAATTTCGTATTGGAAAAAGCTTATTTTCTCTGGGCCCAAACAGGGTTAAATATTGCGCAAGTTCTTAATACTCTCTAAATTTAATCTGATGAAATTTCGATGAAATTTTTTGATAATTCTAGAGATGTTTTACTATTTGAATTAAAAAACAGAGACAAATAGAAAAATGTATTAATTAAACGCGAAATTGTAGCATTTTCAACTTTATTGATACAATGAGAGTACAATTTTGTGAAACTTGTACACAGGTTATGTGGAAACAATAAAATTATTTACAAATCTATCTATTTTAACCTACTTATTCAAGGTTGAAAATAATTCCACAAAATCTCGATTTGATATCGAAAACCATCGAGAAGGAAAGTTTAGTAATTGTTAAATTACCGAAATTACCGAAGAATTGGAAAATATTTTTACCTAATCACTTTCGTTGGTAAAAAAAGTTGTGATTTTTTACCATTCCATTCGTGAAATGATAGAATATCACTCTAATCTTAGCTAAAAATTCGGTCTTCAGGTTAATTAGTAAAATTTTCACTAATTTAAATTTATTGAGCATTTAATGGAATCATTCCTGGATATAATAATAATGATAATAATTTTTGTTTCAACCGCAAGGATGAAAAGTTTGCTAAGGAAATATATAATGGCCCTAGATTTAGAAGGTTTTGATAAGTTAAAAATGTTCTCTTCATATTTTGATTGCCTCTAATATTGACAAAGCGTTCGATATTTAATTTCATATAATACTTTTGTTCAGTCCGGTGAATGTGTAGATCAATTTTTATTCTAGAGAACAGATTTGAAATCATTCGAGGAAGCTCAATTGCAAAAGGGCGTACTTACAGTAATTGTACTATGGCTCACGGTAAGAAGCGCATATTAATTAGTTCAAATACCTTCTTTCAATATTAAGATAAATGAGAAGAATTTGATGAAATTCATAAAAATTCAAGCTGCATTCAAACAAATTAAGTGAATTGGAAAGAATTAAAAAATATGCACAAATTTATTGAATTCAATAAGTTTGAAATCAGTAAAAAATGCAAGGGAATTCCAAAGAATTTGAAGGATTAAAAAATAATGCAGAATAAATTATTAAGAATTCAGGGTAAATTTCCATTTGGGTTTGAGTCATGCCAGCTTCTGTCAAGTCAAATTCTGGCATCTCTTATTCGGAAAAATGCAAAGTCTTTCTAACGTTCTTTTTTTGTGGTGGGGGATGGTAAGGTCTAATTCCTGCATATTTTATAAAGATTTTGAAAATTCTTTAGGATTTCTATAAATATGCTATATTTCCTGACCTTAGAAATACTTTGAAGATTTTTAAAGTTCTGAAAAATATATTAAAATTTTTAAAAATACCCTATAATCTTTCAAATCCATCAGAAGCAGTTAAGATTAGTGTAATCTATTAAAAGAGTTCTATAAGATTTAAAAAAAATTAAAAATTTTTTTAAATTCGGAAAAGTTTTTAGACCTTTCAAGAGTTTCATAGAATTCTAAAAAATATATGAAAATCTTACAAATTCTTTGAAATCTCTTCAAGTTAATAGAATCAACTGAAGATTCCTTGAAATTTTCTTAATAATCTAAAATTAAAACTAAAATATTAAATTAATCTAAATTCTTAAAAATGTTTAGTAATACCTTCAAAGATTGGAACCTACAATAATGTATTTTCTCCAAGAATGTAATTTCTAGTCAAGAGAGATGAAGTTTCAACGAAATATTTAAATTTTCAATTAAAAATATAAGTTTTTATTTAAAAATGGAATAGTTGCATTTTCTGTTTAAGAAATTAATTTTTAATAAAAAAAAACTATTTTTTAACTGGTTTATTTCATCTTAGAAACACGAATTTTCAACGAAATTGATGAATTCTAAACAAAGATGATGATTTTTTTAAACAGAAAATTAAATTTTTTGCTCCAAACGAATTTTCAACAAAATACATGAATTTTGCATAAAACAGTCGAATTGTCCACCCGACAATATGAATTTTCAACTAAGCGTGAATTATCTACCATGTTGAATTTTCAACCAAATAGTTAAATTTTCAACAACAACAAAATAATTTTTTAATCACGAATAGAGTAGTTACATTTTCATCATTTTCAACAAGAAAAGAAAAATTTTCACCAGTTAAATTAAATTAAAAAAAAAAAGAATTATCAACAAAATAGTTGAATCCACAGCCAAAAGGATCTAGTTTGAAAAAAGAAGATTAATTTTCTACCCATGAAGACGAATTTCCAAACAAATTCGAGAATTTTCTACAAAACAGTTGTATTTTCCAACCAGCAGGAAATAGTTTATCTTTTTACCCAAATAGTTGAATTTTCTACCAAATGGTTGAAATTTTAAGAAACGTCAACCAAAAAGAATTTTTAACAAAGATGAATACTTTTCCACCTAAAAGGACAAATTTAAATGAAGTACGTGAATTTTACAGAAAAAAAGATGAATTTTTCCCCCGAAACTATGGATTTTCAACAAAAAAGTTAATTTTCCACCAAGAAGTCAAATACAAATACAAATCGATTTTCAAATGAATAATTTAATTTTTGAAAAAAATATTTTAATTTTTTACAAAAATGTTTGAATTTTTAAATAAAAAAGATAATGTTTCAATAAAAAATGGAATAGAGTTACATTTTCAGTTTAAAAAATGAATTTCTTATAAAAAAAAGTGAATTTTCTTCCAGTTCAATTGAACTAAAAAGACGAGCTTTTGACAAAATAGTTGAATCCACAGCCAAAGATATGAATCTTTAAAAAAAGAATACTAATTTTCCACCCAAAGAGACGAATTTTCAACAAAATACGTGAATTTTCTACAAAAAAGTTGTATTTTCCACCCAAAAATACTAATATTAATTTTTTATTCAAAAATACGCCGCCGGGTGCCATCTGGCAGTAGGGATCAGAAAAATTTGAACTTCCATCTACCTCATTAGTAGGACGCCCCAGCAACCTCCAAGTCTCAGGAGCGCCCACGAACTGTGAAGGATTTGGTGAACTCCACAGGTTGTTCCGAACCCGGAACCAACTAGAAGATTCCCCAGGAGCCATGCTGATTCTGACGACATTTCGCAATCTGAAACTATCCTACCTGGTCGATCCAGGATCAGGGGTCAACATGATAAAACTCCAAGCATTACAAAAAAAACTCGTGATTCCACAGAAGAAACCTACTACAATATATGGAATAACCGAGAACCGAGGACCCCGGCGGAATTCTACGTGGTAAGAAATAATTTATCTATCTCTACAGATGGAATCCTGGGCCGACCATTTTTCCGATAGAAAAAAGTCAAATATCCTTTAAACACAATACTATTATCTGGTTCTCTAACCCAGTAACACCAATTCCGTTTGTCGGCGAAGAATGCAAGAAAGAAAAAAGAAGACTAAAATCGGAAACTAAACTGTTTTTTCGCATATTTGGGATTCAACCACAAACTCGTCAAGCAATTGCGCAAGATGCATCAAATCCCGAAGTACGAGAGGGGTACCTACGCCGTATCAAGACTCTGCACCGAGAGAACGTACTTACGCTCTATGTATGAGAAATCGATGAATATGATGCTTCACCTATTCATGCTAAGATGGTATGAATTTCGAGCATTAATAGCTTAAAGTTCGTACTGAAATTTTAAAACCGTATCCATGGAAAAGCATCGTTGCGCTCCTACTTGTTCTTCATAAATTCGTACAGTTGGCATGCTTTTAACGTACAATAGCGTAGAATTTAACGCATGACAGGTCTCATACACGAAACTCTAAAACTCCAAACTAGTATAGTAAGGTGGGCAAGCGAGTGAGTAAGTGTGATCAGCGTAATCTCACTCCGATCTCTCGTGAGACATGCTAAAATAGTATGGTCCCCATGCGCTCGTTTGTACATTAGACGCCTGTTGCTGTTACTCTCAGAGCATACAGTTTGTACTTGAAATGCATGGTATCATACGTATTTTGTATAGCGCTACATATACGCTAAATTCGTATGAATGTGTGCTGTCATAGTATGTAGTAATTCAAACTAACGTAGCGTGAGACGAGATCGTACGAGAAAAGTAAGTATGTTTTCTCAATGTGGACGGAATATATTTTGGTGAAGCTGCAGTCACAAATAAAAACGGGAAGTTTCATGTAGTAGTACTCAACACTACTGAAGAGGTGGTCGAGCTAACCCTTCCCCCTCAAGGAATCATCCCCTTTGAATACTATAATATTTAAGGGGAAGGATCTCCTAATTCAGAGCCAACGGAATCGGATGAAGATGTAGCTAAGAAGGAGCAAACACGTGCGGAGTACGTGTTTAGCAGTTTAATACTTCTCTCTTTTAAATGATGAAGAAAAAGAATACGTTGCCCAATGGACAAACGAATTTACGGTTATCTTCCATTTGAATGTCGCGAAACGAACAGCAAGCGACTTCGTTCAACACAGAATAACCATGACTAAAAATGTAATCATACAGCGAAAAAAATATCGACGGACTCAACATTTTGCCGAAGATGTACAGAAATCAGTCGAAAAACAATTCACTAGCGGAATAATCGGACTATCTAAATCACCCTATATGTTACTGTTCTCAGAAACGGTCGAGAAACACCACACGATGGCGAAACGCCTTTTCACACGCTTACGGCAAGCAAACGTGAAGTTTCAGATAGATGAATTTGACATCTTGTGAAAAAAGTAGAATGTCATGGTCACATAATTAGACGGAATGGCGTCAAACCTAACCCACCAAAGAACAGAGCGATAAAAAAATTTCCCCATTCCATGCAAGGATCTTGCTAGGACTATCTGGTTATTATAGGCGATTCATTCAAGACTACGCCACCTGCGAACTCAACTAACAAGAAACCGGACAAAAGTACCAAGCACCAAGCAGGAGATCACCTGAATCCGAGAAAGAAGGTAAGGCCAGTTCTAAACCCAGACGACAGTGTCCGACCTCCGAACGGTTTGAAGTCACTTAACATGGAAGGAAGCACAATTGCATCAAGGTTACGAAACCGGAACCCTAGAATCAGAATCACAAAAACACCCTCCCCCAGTGAAGTGTCCTCGTCATCGGAATTATCACCTGAAGAAGGGGATAATAAAGATTCTGTTGTTCCCGATTTTAGAAAGAATCGCAGCGTACTGCCAATCGTAAGACCTGCGCAATCGATTTCCAAAAGCAATCGCCCACCCAGAAGTTCACCCCTTGTTTAGCCCAAAGTCTCCATTAATACCTTCCTTATGAGATTTAAAAATTCCTTCCTGATTCAAAAATGATGAACTATTGGAAGAATTGAAAAAGCAAAATTTCTGCAGATAATGTTATGATGACGATATATAGTTGTAAAAACGAGACGTCTCTATGAAATTGACCAGAAGGACGTGAGTCTCCGGGATGGTAATATCCAGATCACTCTTTTTCATTGTAGAATTAAAAAGCCCCCGGACGACTCAAGACAAGAAATAATAATGGTATGTCACGAGAGTCTAGTAGGACCACAGAAGGTCATGACAAAAACCTACAAGCCCGTGCGAGAACGATTCACATGGCCCGACCTACGTGATAAAATAAACAACTACAAACGAAATTTTCTTCTTTGTCTCAAGAAAAAAATCTCATGAGAGTCTTTATGTATGATCCAATGGTGATTTACGATGCACCATTTAGCGTATTTGACAAAGTGTCACTTGACACTGTAGGAAAACTCCCTACAACCCTGAATTGGAACCGGCATATACTAATTGTGCAGGAAAACTTCAGCAAGTATATCATAGCGGTACCCATTCTATTGCTACTCAACTCTTCTCTTACAATGGTGCCTCGAAGTACATCCTGAGTTTCAAAAAATTATATAAAACATTACAAGAACGATTATGATGACTGGGGCACACTGATTTTATTCGCCATATTTGCGTGCAACACGTTGGTTAATGAAGGAACGGAGTTTAATCCTTTCGAACTAGTTTTGGGAAGCACAGCTTGGGTACCCACATCGCTTTCATCTGAAGACCACCTGGAAACCTGTTGCACGTACTCGCATAACCCAATCTTCCGAATAAACGAGATTCAAAAAATAGCCGCAAAGAATCTTATTGATGCAAAGAAAAGATCAAAGAAGTACCATGATCAAAAGGCTAGGTCGCTAAACGCGAAAGTAAATGATCTAGTAAAAGTGGTGAAGGATGTACACGATGAAATATTCGATTCGCGAAGTCATGGGCAATACAAGGTCGTAGGACTAACAGATAATCATAATGAAATTCTAGAAAGTGTAGATACTGTAGATGGCTCGAAATTTGTGAAACATTCCGATGAGCTTCAGGTATTTAAGATCTATGGTGGGGACTAAAACCTTAGCAATCGTGATCTAAAAACAAGGGTGGTGAAAATACCGGAACACATGCCGCTGCTTCTTTGTACGTGTATTTAATTCTTCTATCCATAAATAAATCCTAAATAAAAGCAGAATTGTTTAAGTCACCTAAAATGTATGGTCCATTTCTTTGGATCCTTCTATGTGATGTATATGCAGCGTCCGGCATTAGACGGAGCGAAAATCTGTACAGGACCACTTCTTTTACCAGCATTACCGGAATATACTAAGAGAGGAAGAGACTTATGCGAAAAAGTGTCAGTATCTGGAGACTCACTGTTTTCATGGACGTTTAAAAATATCAGAATTTCCTTGAGTCATATGGAAACAGAACAAAATCTCTACTGGAGAATTGCAAAGTGACAATCGGCGAAGACTGCACTAACATCTGCGAATGATAATTTACTAGGAAACATGATTTTGCTGAAAATCGTTTGAAGGACGTTTGACTCGAGATGGGAAAACTGAAACTTAGGACCAAAAACCTTAATCCAGAAAACATAACGACGAACATCCGGCAACGGACAGCATCTTCGAGGCTAGGACTTCTGCCAGAAATAATCAGACCTGTTACAGGAGTTGTCACCTATGATGTTGAACAAGTATTAAACGCAAAAGTCAACGCGGTGAATGATTCACAAAAGACTTTATCTCACCTCATTGGGCAACAAACCTATTTTTGAGAGCTGATCTCTAGAAAATACATCTAAGAGAAGAAAATAAAGACAGACATCTCAGTCAGTTTTAACTTAATTTAAAGATCAATGCAGTGAGGTTCAACTAAATTAGAGAATATACGCCATAAATAAACTACACAAACACTTTAAATCAAATGCTGAGAATCATGGAAACCGGATTCGATAGCTACACAAGATCAGCTCATAAAATCCTAGATGCCATACACGACGCAGGAAATGGAAATCTGCATCCCTCTCTGTTAACCACCAATCAAGTAGAGATAATATATCGACATGTACAGGACAATGCTCCTAAACTCATATTTCCTACTCGAGGACCGAAAGTCAGTATTAAAAAATTGGCACAGTCATAAAAATCAACGATCAGGGCAAGAAATGGATATTTAAGGTTCGTACTGGATATACCACTTCTCGACAAATCAGATTATCAACTCTACGATATTCATTCAATATCCGTACTTAAAAAAAATGTGTAACCAACTCTGGCCGGGCATATACAAATTTTAATTCTAGATTTATCTCCGTAGATGAATCTCAAAGAACCTACATCCTAATGGCTGAAGATCATTTCTTACAATGTAAAAAAAACCTTCAGCAATATCATCTTTCCAGAGGAGATCTTGCCATCCATAAGACACCGTGCAGTAAAACTTGCGAAACTGAGCTTCTGCTCCGCACAACACAAATTTAAAATCTTTGATATCAAAATTTCATACCATAGCTATATATACCATATTGGATCAAGGAGAATACTTAAGAGGGATGGATTTACTCTCCCGCCAGGGTGCAGCCAGCCTGGCTCTATATTGAAAACAGAGTCCTAAATTTTAACCAGTCTTTCAGTCAACACACAATAACAAGAAGATTAACCTCACGGAAATAATGCTTTCAAGATCATCAGAAGGAGACTTTACCTACCGACAACAAAAATGTAGAATTTTTATGGGAGATCGAGAAAAAATTAGAGGCATTCAGTGATCACAAGGCATTTTGTGAAAATCATTGAACCTTTACTCGCTGGTATTATATTGGATAAGGTTTATTAACAATCCTGCGATTAATTACTTATTTTTTCTTCTCTGAAATCTCAATAGTATTATTAGCCTGGGTTGCTTTTATTATCAAGAGGCGATCTGGGAAGTACATTATTAGTGGCGATAAACTCCAGGATAATCTCCAGGAGTCACTAACACGAATTCAAATCACATCTTTTGCACGGAAGGCATCCAGCGGGCTCCTGAAAAAGCAGCCAATGTATCAAAACTATCTGAGTTGACCATGCCCAAAGTGCAGCTACTAGTGCAAACGCTTCAAGCCATATGAAGTGATCAGTGATTGCGAGTGATACTAATAAAAACAAAAGATAAAGAGAATACCCGTACGTGTTACATTTAAACAAATTTTACACAAATCTCCCATATTCTCTGTATTCAGTTTAAACCAATACTTAGAAGCAGCTAGGTTTGAATATAAATTACATTACTTTTCGATATAATGACTGAGGCACTTGTGTGAATGAAGAATTTAAAATTCACTGCTAAGCCCGTTTAAGTCTGTACAACAAGCGTATAAGCCAACGACAGTCTTACATCAATCAGAAATTTTACGGTAAGAAAATAATTAGTCCAACAAGCATAAGAAAGGACTGACCATTTTGACTCGTTATCAAGGGAAATAACAAAATTTCCAGTGTGGGTTTGTTACGCACCGTCCTGGTGGGCGCATTTTCTTATCTCTCAGTGTCCTTCCTATGCATTTCTCAGAAGCTAGCGATTTTTAGAAGTCAACGATTCCTAATATAGCTTTCTTCCATGGTTCCTTTCAAAATTGTCGCTTAAAAAATAAACATCTAATTAAAATTAGCAAAATCTTTGTTAATGAGCCCTCCCTGTCCCACGTATTCGTACCTTCGATTCGGTCACACTCAAGATTCTAATCACAGTTCTTTACTACTTCTTGCACCGAGATGAAGTACTACGGAATCCGAACAAAACAGAGTTTCTCATGCCCGTTTGCACATGACACGGAACTGAGCTGGGCCGTAACTTCATTGATAATTAAATTTAGACATTGGCCAGGAGCGACCTTTTGAAACGGTAGTTCGACCAGACCGCTTATTTTTTATTAGGTGACAACGGAAATCGTCCTGCAAACTGCACCAACGAACACGAGTTTCTACCAAATTCAGACGAACCGGGATGGCATCGAATGATGGCATGATCGGACCTAATTTGCCAAAGTTGATAACCTCACACAGACAGATTTATGGACAGACGTATGATACTTTTGGATCTTCATTTGACGAAAGACGGACGTACAGACGTGTAGCCATTCAAATTCGAAACCAGCAGAGTTCCTTTTCCACCGGCAAAGGATTTTTAGATTCTGCGAATCAGCTTACTGCAACCAAAATAGAAATGCCGAATTGGTCTCATTGTACGTTTTAACCAAGTGCAACGTTCCAAGGATTGGTGTGCACCTGCCAAGTCACATCCTTTCCCAAAAACGAGAAATATATTCCGTGCCAACTCCTTCCTTCCCCCCGCCGATTGAAGTGTGGCAGTAGCTATAAGTTAGGTAAGTCGAATATGAGATCGCTTATCTTTTCCTGAATCTTTTGGAATTTTACTGTGTGTTTTCTATTCCATTACCTTTTAATTTGAATATATAAAAATCAAAACTAGAGTCAGTGAATCAGATATTCCAAAGAAAACACTTTTTATCATTGAGATTCAACGGTAACAAATGAGCCGAAAGAGAAAACACCTTGAATTAATAAGATGGTAATAACGATCCCTCCAAATTGAACAAATTAATATAATTAATTTTCCAGATCAAGCCGCCGTTACATTATAGTAATTAAAGTTCTTTCACAAGTTTTCAATATTAAAAACCATAATCTGTTACATAAAAGTCCATTATTTGCATTACATTAACATTATACAAAATAGAAATTAAAATGAAAATTCGAAGAAAAAAATACAATTATGTTTTAATGTTTCAATTTAATTTTGAAATAACTTCAGGCTACAATGATAATTATGTTTCATTTTACAATATTTTCATTGAACTAGGTATACACTGTCTGCAGTGAATCTCAATTTGCAACAACTTTAATAAAAATGTGTGGGAAGACTGGGTAATATCTGACTGCATGAAATTCCTTTATTTCATTTGATATTATATTCTTAACATCACCGCTTATCATTTTTATTTTTATCCTCAAATTATTTCTATCTGTCTTATATATTTCACGAAGAATCCCAGTATAGTTCAGTATTACGAAAACGCAATCAAAGTTCTTTATGGGCGGGTAAATAGTATTTTCGAAACTCGAATTGTCGATTCTGATTTGGCTCGGGAATAATTCGAATATATCCAAGTTGTACAAGTGCATATCCTAGTACTTAATTAGAAGGAGACGTGCCCGGAAGAGAATTGGGACTGGCATGAAGAGGAGGAGGCTACTGAGGAGAAGTCCGGGCAGGTGCGTTTTGCGTGACACAAGAAGCAGAACCCGGCTAACGTTTGCCATTGGGATTCCATTCTGAGTCTAGTGAATCGTACTTTGAAAAATATTTAATAAAACTGTTTGGGAAGATTGGGTGATTTTTGCCTACTGGACAGCACCTTATTTCATCTGCAGTCAAATTATGAACTGCGCCGTTTATTATATTTATTTTTATTCGCGAATTATTTTCATCTGTCCTATATATTCCATGAAGAGTCCCTCTATAATCCAATATTGCAAAAACGTCACCTCTGGATGTTGATAATACAATATATTCTTGGTTTGGCCCAAGCACATAGTTCGTATGAGTTATTCGCATTCGAATTGGTTCATAAGCAGGAAAAACGTATCCTCGAAATTCAAATCGCTGGTTCTGGTTCGTGCTAGGAATAAGCCGAATATAGCCAAGTTGTTCTATTGCACATCCGAGTACTTCAACAGAAAGAGGCCTTTCCGGAGAGAACCTGTACCTGGCACGAAGAGAGGGATCCTGAGGTGAAGTCCGTTCATGTGAATGTTGCCTGTCAGAAGAAGAAGAGCCAGGGTTACGTTCTCTAATAGGATTCCATTCAGACTGTAGTGAATTGATATTTCCTGAAACTTTATTGAAACTTTGGGGGAAGGTTGGGTGACGTGTGCCTACTGGACAATCTCGAATTTCATCTGGGGTCAAAATATCAACTGCTCCGCTTATCATATTTATTTTCATTCTCTCACGACCGCTTTTTGTCGAATACATTCCACGAAGAAGCCCGCTATGCTCTAATATTGCAAAAATGTCACCATTGGATACTGATAAAACAATATGTTCTTGGGCTGGTACAGGAATATAGTTTTTTTTTTCTGTTCGCAATCTAATTGTATAACCAGCGGGAAAAACGTATCTTCGAAATTCGAATTTTAGATTCTGATTTGAGCGGGGAATAAGCCGAATGTATCCAAGTTGTCCAAGTGTATATCCAAGTACTACAGGTGAAGGCGGCCACCCAGGAGGCGACCTGGCTTCGGCATGAAAAGGTGAATGTTGTCTTCCAGAAGAGGAAGAACGAGAGTTTCGCTCGCTATTAGGATACCATTTAAACTGCAGTGAATTGTCATTTGCTAAAGCTTTAATAAAACTATAGGGGAAGACTGGGTGACGCTCGCCTACTGGACAATATCGCTTTTCATTTGGGGTCAAATCATCAACTTCGCCGCTTATCATATTCATTTTTATTCTCTTATGACCTCTATTCGTCGAATATATTCCACGAAGAACCCCGCTATGCTCTAATATTGAAAAAATGTCACCATTGGATACTGATAAAACTATATGTTCTTGGGCTGGCACGGGAATATAGGAATTGCCTGTTGTTCGCAATCTAATTGGATAACCAGCAGGGAAAACATATCTTCGAAACTTGAATCGTAGATTTTGATTTGTGTGGGGAATAAGCCGAATGTATCCAAGTTGTCCAAGTGCGTATCCAAGTACTTTAGGTGAAGGAGGCCACCCAGGAGGCGTCATGGTTTCGGCATGAAGAGGAGGCTCCTGAGGAGAATTTTGGTTAGGTGAATGTTGTCGGTCAGAAGGAGAAAAACCAGGTTTGCGTTCGGTTTTAGGATTCCATTCGAACTGTAGTGAGTTTTTATTTTCTGAAGCTTTAATGAAACTTTCGGGGAAGATTGGGTGACGTTTGCCCACTGGACAATACCGCTTTTCATCTGGGGTCATATCTTCAACTTCGCCGCTTATCATATTTATTTTTATTCTCGTATGAGAACCATTTGTCGAATATATTCCAAGAAGAATCCCGCTATAATCTAATATTGCAAAAATGTCTCCATTAGATGCTGATAATACAATATGTTCTTGGCTTGGCACAGGAATATAGCTCGCTTCTGGTCGCAATCTAATTGGATAACGAGTAGGAAAAACGTATTTTCGAAATTCGAATCGTAGATTATGATTTGTGCGGGGAATAAGCCGAATATATCCAAGTTGTCCAAGTGTGTGTCCAAGTACTTTAGGAGATGAAGGCCTACCAGGAGGAAAACTGTCCCTGGTACGTAGAGGTTGCTCCTCAGGAGCCTGAAGTATACGTCGAGAAGGAGAAGAGTGAGAATGACCCGGGCGGAGAGTGTCAAGGCAATATCTGCTTGACTGCGAACTTAAGGCTGCGAAAAGAAATTCAGGATTATTGTTTTTTTCTAACAAATTTCAAAAAGAGCTTGATGCTTTATTCTCGTTTTCAGAATAAAATACTTTAAAATCATAAGTAAAGGATTCTGTAGTCTTTGCAGCACAAACATTCAATTATTTGGTTAAAGATTCTATTGTATTGCTAAAAAGTAATTTCTTTGTTGTAAGCTCAGTAGTATGTTAAGTAGGAGCCGACCTGAAGAGCCGCTTTTCATGTTCGTTGGTATGTAATGGCCATTATATCTAGTACGTCGTGATGCATTTTATATTACAATTCTTTCAAAGATTTAAACTCACTCTGTTTGTATGTTAGTTTGTTCTTATTGAAAACATATTTCGCCAATCATAACAATAGAATGTATGAAAGAGTCAGTCATAAGACTCATGTCAGCTCACATGATCAGCAGACAATCCATTTTACAATTCACCCCTAGGAAATACATGCATGTGTGTTTGTATATTCATTTATGTATATTTGTATATTCATTTATGTAAAACATTTTACAATTCAGAAATGCCTTGGCACTAAAAAGTTTCTTTTTGTTTTCCTCATGACGTATATATGTTAGGGTTTGGCTGAGTCGAAATAAAGTAAAAAAGTTTTTTAATCGCAGAGATGTGGAACAATCGTGAATGTTATCATTCTTTCTTAATCTGCATAAAACGCACAATTTCTACAAATTTTTCAGAATTTTTATTCAAGTTCATATAGGAAAAATGTAATCGCTTATGGAGTCCTAGAAATAAAAATAATATAGCAGCTGCAAAATCTTTGAATAATTTTTTTACGATTGAAAAACTTTCTTATGTTCAAATTGTACTGCCAAGACATTTAAAAAATCAGATCATTAGAAGGGACGAGTTAATTTGAAAAATTCAGCGATTCGTTATTTTTAAGGATCTGATATTCTCAAGTTTTTTAGAAGTAAATTTTAAACATGAGAAAACTTTTCTATGCTGAAAACAATTATGTGCAGCGCTTATAGACTTTTTTCATTTTCAGGTGCTTATAGAAAAATTAATTTTTCCTACAGAAACACACAAAAATCTGGAAAAATTGTGAGAATTAGTCACATTATGCAGATTAAGAAACATACATAGCATTTACGATTTTCACAAAACTGCAAAAAAAAATTGTTTTCTTTTGTTTCAATTTCGCCCAATCGCAAAATATTAATTAATATTCAAAAATTTTAAAAGATTCCAAAAGATGTTTTAGAAATTTTTTAATTTAACATATATTTTCATACACTTAAATTCTTTCTGGAATTCACAAAGATTTCCAAATATTTAAAGATTTCGAAAACATTTCAACTATTGTAATATCTTCATATGATTACAAAAGATTTGAACAAGATTTCGCAAGTATTTCAAAGAATTCTTAAGCTTTTTAAAAGATTTCAGAACATTTCACAAAGATTTCAAAGATTTTGCCAAAATTGCAAAAGTTTTCAAAAGATTTCGCAGAAATTTCAAGATTACACATAGATTTTGCATACTTTAAAAATGTTCAAAGAATCCACACACATTTCCAAAGATTTCAAGGATTTCACAAACATTTCACATAATTTACTAATTGTTAAATTCTTTAATAATATTTCGTTGTTTCAATTGGAAAAACAAATTATTAATAAGAGAAAAAAAAACTAATATAGTAAAGTTAAATTTGTCAAAAAGATCGTAACATAGTTGTGTTTGATATCAAATTAATCAGTACTAGAAAAAAAAGTATAATATTTAATCAGATTTCGACTTTAACTATTTATTAAAGAACGCTAATTTGCATTGGAGCGTCAGAGTCGTAAAAAAAGCTCCCACGAGCTGTGCGCTCTGCTAGCGCACATATGTCGCATTTCTCGGAAAAACCGAGTTGATGAACAACAAAGAACGCCACGGGACGAGGAAAAATGAGATGAGGCAAAAATAGACGAGGAATCCTAAAACAGCAGGTATGTCTCGTCTCGTGCAGTCTCGTTCCTCGGGATTTCTCGCTCGGCGACAACACTACTGTGACGTCATAATTTTTGTCGATATAAATATACAAATGGCGATTATATGAATATAAGCTGGAAAAGAGGACTTTATGTACGCTCCACAGGCCTGATAAATGGTCGTATTCATGCATGTATTAAATGATTTATAATAAAAATGATAGATATAGTATATTAGTATATTCACCAATAGAATTAAATATGACCGCCAGAGTGAAAACGAAAGTATAGACGATCCTCATTTTGGCAATGTAGAGAAAAAACTGATTAATGCTTCAGTGAATAAGTGGATCAACAAATGTAACCAAAGAATATTCTATTGCATCATCAGAGTACAAATATATACGTAAGCAGTCTTTATCTCACATATACGTGAGATGACGACGTTATTAGTTTCAAGATTGTCCTTCGGAGATATAATTATTAAATTTTCGTCTAAAATGAAAGGTATTGATTTTAATTCGTTATAAACTATGTATGTAGCAAACCAAATGGTTCAACCGAAAAGTTCCTTGAATCATTTGAAACTACATGGAAAAGTCAATATTCTAATAAAAAAAGAATAAAATCTTACAGATTTCCGGGCTTTTACGATGCGTACCTTATTTTACTTTCA
>CAKNWU010234528.1:1577-13333 GCA_932072015.1 Andricus quercustozae | reverse complement strand
TCCTGTTTAACAATTCTGTCCCTTTTACTTTTTCTGTCAACTTGTTACCTTGGCAATCTAACTTTTATAGAAACATCGATATCAATCTTAATAGTAACTGACCCTATAGTATTCCCCACAAACTAGCCCTTGTTACCTCCCTAACTTCTTTTTAAAATATTGTTAAACTTGCAATTATAAACATTGCCGCCCCACAGCTGTATCTCAGTCGTTAAATAAATCATCTTTAATCAGCACACTAGAGAGTAATTGAATAGAATATAGGAAATAGCACACGCAACATCCATAAACTTTTATGCTAGTCTAACTGCAAGATGGTATTATCCGGCTTGAAGAAATTCGATTTCCTTAAACCGAAGCGGAAAAGAAGGTCGGTTTCGGAAGCTGCCAAATAATTTGCAGCACCGGCATGCATTGCCAGTGTCTGGATTAGTTTTCTCTCGTAATCCGGTAAAAAGTTTCGGAGCGTGGAAGGGAAATTAGGGCTCGAGGATATTTCTCGCGGTTCGCGTTTGTATGGAGTGAGGCTGGCAATTCTTGGGAAAATTAGAATAACCTCAGAGGATCGCTATGTATGCAAATGGTACAGCTACAGGCAGTTTACTCTCGCTGGCACTGACTTATTTCATCGTTTCGAACCCTCTTCGTCACTCTCTGTTTCTGAATCTACTTCCCGTCTTCAACTTGATGATCTTTCTACCTCACCTAGCTTTTCAACCAATTGAATCATTTCAATCTTCCAGATTATTCTTTTACTTCAATCTTTTAATTTTTTTAGTGCAATTTTATGCGAAAAAAAATTTTGTAGGAGAGGATTTCCCACATTATTTTTGTTATTACATAGGGTGTATGCCAGGTAGTCTTAAGTGAGGAAAATTTATTTGCAGAAGCATCAGCATCGATCTTTCGTAGGACATTTGAAGTGCCCAAATGACAGGCAGTTTCCTTCGATCCTTCCGGCACCACTTCTCGACCCCTCGGTTACTCAACCAGTATCGAGTTTCGGCTTTCGTCCTGCATATAGCAGGCTTACGCTTCACTTTGCGGAATTAGATGGTCCTGAGTGCCCAACTACGATCCCCCTTCGTGAGGAGGTTTTAGACTGGAGGGTCCCGGCATTCCAACTAGTGCACCATTCCCTAAATAATAATCTGACGTTTCGCGTGAAAGTCAAAGTTCGGATGATATCGATTTATGCTACCTCCAGGGTTAAAAAGAGTTGGCGCATTAGCAAATACTTCTTTAGTCATAGCTGTGATTTTACTTCCGGTGGACATGGCAATCGCGTGATAGCGTGTGTTGACAGGAAGCAGTGTGCGATACAATGTAAGACGACGCGACGGGAAAAAATTGTAGTATGCTCATCGAAAGCAAATCCCTCTGGGGTTCATCGCTATGAGGGGTCGCAGAAACAAGGTTTCGAGTTTTATTTTAGTACTAATTATCTTATTATCATGCTTCGAAATTATTAAGAAAATGTGAACCATCCTAAATAGGAAAATTAAAATACGTCTGGTCTTTTTGAGGTTCGCCTTGAGTGACTTCTACGACGTTTTAATCAATTCTGAGAATCCTGGAGTCTTTTATTTTAGGTGTTACGAGAGTCTGCGATTTTAAGTTGAATTAGCACAAGTGATGCTGTGGGCAGCATCATAAACTTTCAACCTCTCGACTAATTGTAAAAGGGGAGATCCACTTATAAATTTGAGAGAAGCTCGATAGAACAAGTCCCGAGCTGAGCTGAGCTGAACGTGTGCTGACGCGGCTGATCGGACAAACTCCCTCCAAAGAACGGCAAGCCATCGCCCATTCGACTACCCGCAGAATGTGAAAAACCTTTTTAGGATCTCAAATTTTCGCTTACGGCAGTATGTAAGATCCATTGTCTAGTAATGCAAGAATCTTCAGAGCTCAAGTTCTTCTGTAAAATCGATTGTGTGTCCTTTCCGTGATAAAAAAAGGGATTACATCAAAATGAAAAGAGATTGAACTTGAAAGACAGTTGTGGTCGAAGTTATATTAAATGAAAACCTAGATGAGTTAAATTCACCACGCCACTCAGGTTATATAAGTAATTCAAGTAGTTTGATGCAGAAGGAAATTCTTTGTGGAAGCTCATGAAGGCATGTTCATTAGGGGTAGAAGGTTTAATTATGGCGAGCAAAAAGAAAGGGTGCAATTGCCTTTCAGTGGTGATCGCGTGATCAGGCGAGGATCTTGGCAAGGATCATAAAATATCTTGTATGTACGAACCACTTAGGAAGGGCGCCTGGGAATTAATAGCCGACGACACAAATTGGATACGAGGCCTCCAGCGCCGCGGAACGACTACGTGATTACGGGTTAATCAGAATTAATTAAGTGCCGTGGCATGCACGTCACTACTTCGTTACTGTGACGTGTCAAGTGCCGCCCCGCATCCGGTCCCTCCGGCGCTACCGCCCCCACGACGACCATGTGTATGATCCTAATGAATGATATGCACGTGCACGCTCCTATCCCAACTTCGCACCAGCCAACAAGAGCAGTAAGGAGCCTGCAGGGACAAAAAAACTCGGATAATTTATTGAAAAAATAACCCTGACATCTTGCCACAACTTCCACAAGATGTGTCCTATCTAAATCTATGCCTGTATTTTATTCTTAATTTATCATTTGAAAGCTTATTCATAAATTCATTTCTTAGTTCAGTTCTGAATTTAGCTCTGTTCCCAGGTAAAACCCTTAAGGTGTTAAGTATGTTTTAGGATTGCTGATGTATTACTCAACTAACATTCTACCGAGTTAATTTTTGGTTTAGCTGATAATAAACATGAGAAGCTAGCGCATTTTGTTTTCCTCTCAAGAGGAGGACAAGTGAAATATAATAACAAATTGGATAGTTAGTAGCAGTCTAATTTGAGACTAGCATGTAGCATGTGGAAAGTGTCTTGTGTTGAATATAATGCATGAATTTATGCACTTGTCAACTATTTCTCACTTAATCTCAAAGGAAATTCTCGGTAGTACTCATTGTGTTGAGGCTGTTATCCTCCCGGGGCTTGTAATCACCTCTGTCAAGTACGTGGTTCGTGCCGCCGTCGTCTCTTTCTTCCACTATCACCTTCAAATCCTTCTCTCTCTCTCTCTCCGTCTGTCTGTCTTGCTTTCCACGTTCATGTTCCCAGGCAGCAATTGAGTAAACCCTGGACTTTCAGCTTACATATATTGAAGGTGTCATTACCAATGCTAGTTCTCCTTCAAGAAAGGAGTGTTGCTATACTTCTTGTATCACTTCAAGTTATAGGGATTTATCTTGTATGTGGTCTTCTAATTAAGGATAGAGTTAGTAGTTTACTTACAATTGTAAACCTAGCAAAATAAAATTATAAGAAAAGCAAGGTATGTTGAAGGATGCTTTAGCGAAAGTCTGAAATGCAAAAGAAAGTAAGACTGTTAAAACCAGGTAGTTTCCACTCTACACCGCATCCTCTTGAGTTTATAAGAGAGGCTCTCTGTGGCTTCTGACGCGGCACTACAATTACCAGCGAGAGTTTCCAGCCTCAGTGGATAACCCTCTTAGGCTGACCCGGCGACATTGTCAGGGATGCAGCTATGAACATAGCGTCAGCAACAACAGCAACAAACACACGCACTCCAACGCCTTGTTAGCGCGCTCGCGATATCCAGGCATTTTCAGGGACGTCTTATTTAATTAGGTTGCTTTCGACGACATTGTTAGTCACTGACGGAGGTGACTCTTTCCCCTCGTTATTCGAACAGGACCAAGTTGGGCTGCTTGTACGTGCTCAAGTTGGCTACTAGCCAATGAGCTGCGCAGAATTACAGTTCTTTCAGAGCCTGCATCCATTCAATACGGCCAGCCAGCGCGTTTGTCCATCGATGCATTTGTATTCTACCTGCATTTCTAGCTTCCACTCTTCGAACTCGAGTATTTCTCCAACAAAAACCATAGACGAATTCCTACAGCTATAAGAAGTGGATCTTGAAAATATGTCTTTCATCCCAATGAGGTCCTCTCAGGATACTGAAACCTGCTCTTTACTTTTCACTATATATCCTTCACTAGATTTAGTGCTTTCAAAATATTTGGTCTCGAAACTCAATTTCGTACAAGATTCAATTATCTGCGTCTAGCCGTACGATTGCGCAAGTACGATAAATCAGTGTTCAGATTCTATTATTTTTCTTTAAGAATCTTAAGATTTCTAGAAGAGACTGCTATGTTTACTTTACAAATGGCGTATCTTACAAAAATAGAATAATGCTAAAAAAGCGTTTACTTTTCAGGATTCTGATTTCCAGAAAATCACATCAGAAATAAGTTAAATTACCAGTTAATGGAAATCACCTGAAATATTTCTGCATACATTATTTTATGGCGCGACAATTATTGCCACTATAAATTGAGGTCACAATGTTTTGAATATGGCAATATTGTTGGGCCTTACGCGCATAGTAATTGGTCGTCTGGAAAAAGCCATTCAGTAAAACGGTTTTCAAAATGACCCTAAAATTCCGCACGAAATTCGTTCGTCTGCAGCAACCCATTGTTAACATCGGCAGCCACCAATTATTATTTTATCCACAGAGTTTGCACTCGATTATTTTTTTTATCTGCTTGACTGAATGCACATTGCTCCGTCAAGTAATAACGCCGTAGTGCGATACAGGGATTATCTAGCTTTAATAATTTTTATATCTATCGTTTCGTTTACGTTAATATTTACCTGTACCATCATTCACCAGCAGGAACAGGTTTATGCTTTTTTTTACTGTCGATACCCTTCAAACAGCCCTCACTGGAGATGAAAGGTGTGGCATTAATATGCGCTGTTATTTTAGGGTGGATAGTGATTTGAGCGCTGGCGCGCGAAAATCGTTATCATATTTTTCATCGCAGAAAAAGGTTCGAAGCGAAAGTCGGGGAGAGGTTCAAACCAGGCCGACGCGTCAAAGCCAGCTACACGCGTCTCCGCTCTTTTGGAATTTTGTAATTAATATTTTACTGCATTCAACAAAACCGCCCGTACCATCAACATGGGGTTGCATAAAAAAGTAGCTATCCATCAGAGTTTTCCTCTTATTTAATTTGACAAATAAATATTAACAAAGTATAATAAAATTCAAAAATAAGGACATAACAGTTTCCATTGTTCATGTCTGATAAATCAGTTAGAGCACATATCCGTTTTCCATTTTCTTTATTATACTCGCTTGTAAAGTGGTTCTAAAAATGTCGAAAAGGGCATATACCTTTTCATAGCTTTTTGATTAACGGATAGTGTACCTATTCCAGTTGTTTGGGGCTTCAGATCAATACAAGCAATTAATAACAGACTTTTCGCCTCGAATTTTTCCATCCATTCATTTTGAACGACTGGCAGGAAATATGCAGTCCCCGAGCAGAAAATATTTACGTGGAAGAAAAGCGCTTTATGGAAAGCCCTGTCGCCCACCTCCTTCCACTTGAAGTCAATAAAAAAAAGTCTGCAGCATGGGACCGCGAGCACGATAGGTGCGCGCGTTACCGCCAATTTATTACTAATTTCTGTAACAACTGCTCGAGGCCAGAGCGAATGAGCATCGGTAACCCGTTGGGACTTTCGGCCACGTATTTCTCCAACGGAACCAAACGTTCAGCTTTTTTCATCCAGTTCTCTATTTTCCTGCCGTCGAACACCGACCAATTTTCATATTCTATTGGATTTCACCGTTCACGTCTGCTGTAGTTAATTGTCCTCCACGGCTGGCGGTCTCGTTAATAAAAAGTTGAATATTTCGCATATTCATCAGAATGTAGATCAGAGCATTGTTGAATTAAAGTTTATTAGAATCTTGGCCTTTACGATTTTTTATTTTAGTGTGAATGATTTAAATAGCTAAGGAATGAGAATTTGAATGCATCAATAGATTTATTCTTCACTGATAAATTCATTCTTGAAAACACCTATATATTGTGTCTACGAACACACTCCTAATTCAAGTAATGTGTTTCATTTTGAGTGAGCCTAACATTTTTTAAAGTTTTTAGTCCATCTTGAGCTTTTCACATCTGTAACCTGGTTTATGTTTATCAAGATCATAAGGTTCATCACGATTTGCAAGTCTTTAAGCTAATTTAATATTCAGAAGCTTATAAACTATCTTGCTCAAATATTTAAGTTTATGAGTTTATAAACTGCAACCTTTCAAAGTATTGACCAATTTCAAATTAGAAATAATTATAGGTACGTTCTAATAATTGGCAGTTTTAAACAGAATTAAATACGGAAAAATATAGTCCAGGTTACTCCAAGATAAATTCAGATTACTACACACTAAACATTATATTTCACAAGAGCTTGATTTTGTTTAAAATGATTTATTTAGGTCACCTTCAGCTACGGCTTTTTCTGTGAAATGAAAGCCATTAAATCCGAGTTTGATCACGTCACTAAAATTGTAATGGTCAATTACTAAGGTATTAAGTACAAGATTTGTAACTAGCAATAAACCACCATCATCTTTTGGTCAGCTTAAACCTTAGGTACTGTGCCAAAACTTTGCTTTGTAGTGTCCAACCATCGAAACAAACGTCCGCTTTCTCATGTACGATTAAGATTGCTTTTTAAAAAACCAACTATATCTATGTGTACGTATGTGTTCAGGTTTGGGTTTGTGTGTATTCGTTTGAACAGTGACTATGGTGTATTGAAATCGAAGCACGCCTGGGATGACGGGGTGGTCGGGGTGAAAGCAGGAGTTTCGGCGGGCGTGACACGGTGCTTGCACTGGGATGAGTCGAACCATGCTGCCGTAACACTGCCGCTAATTAAACGATTAATCATGCAACGAATGACACGTATCTAACCGGTCTACAGGAATCACCCCTGCTTCATCTGAACTCCAACTGCTCCCCTCTGACCCACACGCTGACCCACCAAGGTTATGCCAGTTATATGCTCTGCTTCTGATGCGTAACATCTGCATATTTCGAGGCAGTCGTCGCACATAACTGATTCTAGTATTAAGCGTTCAAACCTGGTCATTTGTATCATTGAACCATAAACTCATTCCTGTTCGATTTGCATTAAACACGTCAGGATCTCTTTTGTCCAAAACAAGTTTATGATTCAATGATACAATAGAAAATCAAATATGCATCAGGCAAGATTGACTCTGAATCGAGTGGTATTTCCGTTTTACAAATATCTGGTTGGGAGGGGAATTTTATTTGAAAGTCACCTCTTCAATATTATTTAGAATATTTGAAAGATGTACTATGCAACATTTGATTTTAAATATATGATTTTTGATTTTTCAAGAAGATGAATGTGTTAATCTAAGTAAATATGTTTTCAGAGAAAGTATTCTAATGTAGCTTGTTGCTTTTCTGTTACAGGTAAGCACTTGTTGATCTATCGATTCTGCTCTGGATGACCGTAAGTAGGGAAAGACATTTAGAGCGTGGCAGACAAAGTATTGTGGCGGAGTTGTAAAAACTAAGTTTTAGGTTTTATACTGTTATTTAATTTAAATATAATTTGAGTTTAAAGAATTTTAAAGATATCAAAATGAAATTAAACAGTTTAAAAAACAGCATTTCATCATTTAAAATCTGAGTCTAGTACTAGAATTTTTGTTTAAAGAGAATTTAGGATGTGCGAAAAATTCCAAATGGCTTATATATTCCTGAAAAATCTTGTACAATAAGTTATTTTTAATATGTTTATTGAATTATTTTTACAAAACATACAAATTCATGTAGAAGTATCCAAGTTTATGGAAAAATTAGTATATTTTGAAAACAAAATTTCGCAATGACCCTATGCTAGATATTTTATTGAAAAATATGTTTTATGCAGAAAAATCCATCTAGGGCGAAATCTATTTCAGAGAGGTTCGATGCGAAGCCCTGTTTCTATAAGCATCAGATTGATACTAATATGGGCGGAAATCACTCATCTGTATATTTTTTTCTCGTTTTTTTCTGGGAAGGTAATCGACGATTTCTGCAGCTACCCATATAGAACAAGAAACCCGTGAAAATTTCCTGAAACTGGCAATGCAAGGTTGGTAATATTGTATTAAGAGGTTAGGATAAGGTTCTTTCAACCAAGAAAATGTGAATATGTTAGGGACTATTGCGCGGTAAGGTTCAGGACAGTTTGAAAGATTTATATAACTTAATGCGATGCGCAGTCGTATTCTATGGCACCTACGGCTGCGCAGTAGTTGTATAGGTCTTTTTGAAATAGGCTAGGGCCTATACCTCACAATGCAATATTTCCAACCTTGCATAGCCCAGTACAAGCGGATGGGCAGAAAAGGTGAAGAGAATACGAAGGACGGTCACTGTTTCGTAATCAAATCGCGTCCCATGGGAAAGGGGACTGGAGGGATCACTAATCTCTATCTATCCATCCATTCTGCTGTCCATCCACCGGTTACGAGTTCGCTTTCACGGTTTGTGCCACGTTTCGTTCGTTTGTTCGACATCGCTACCCGTCTATTATTCGTTGCGGCCAATGGTCACCAGTCACTATTGGGGTATGATTTGTTACCTTGTATTCGACATTGTGGCGGCAATATATCCGATACCCTCTTTCCTACCCAACATAACCTCCCCTGATCACGTATTGGCACTTGCTGCTCTCTGCGTTTTTACTCTTGTGTCTCCAACCAAGAATTTTCTGGAAAAAAATCCAATTATTTGAACAATAGTGATAAATTTCAGTTTTTAAATTTAACCCACTGAATGATTAAGCTCAAAAAATAGTCGGAGATATGTAGATAAAATTTATGTTGAGACTAGGCGATATCTTTAGTTTGTCTAAATTTAAATTTCGTGCACCACGGATGGCTGCTCTACATACGATTGATTTTTTTAAGGCGGCAAGATTTAAAAAAGATTAATTTTTATTATTGAATGAATAACTCTGCAGTTATTTTAGGCTACTCTCAATCTTATTTTTATTCTTTTAGCTAAAGTGTTTTATTTAGAAGAATTCTTTGTTTGCAAAGTAAGTGAGAAGATAGAGACAAACGGGGACTTCAAAATTAGACGAAGAAGCGGGGCACGTATATATGTTACGTGTTAAAGCTGCATGTACGCGTAATACGTATTCCATTCGTGTACGTCGCGTAATACGATATCGCGGGAGAAATATAGGATAAGTTAGAGAGAGTGAGGGAAAAGAGATGGAGAGTCTTATATCGTTGGGCTATAAAGAATATGAGATCGAGAAAGGTATAAGAATGGCCCTTTCGCGCCACCCTCGGTAGCGTATAATCCTCCGATTCTCCCATTATCCTGTTGTTTCTCCGCGCGTGGTCGCAATTTATTATATTCCTTTCCTCTTTCCTCTTATCTCGTCTGTGGTCCTTACCAACTTCCCGCCGCAGGCTTCCCACCAGATTTTCCTTCTCGGGCATCGCGATTCTCTCTCACTCGAAAGTAGAATACTTCCGAGCTACAGGTGTCGACGGGATACCGCTGTATTTGTACGACTTGGTGACGGATCTGGTTATGAGTTATTTTTGTTTGGATCCCCTAATTGGGTTAGAAGTTCTGTTTTGAAATTTCCCTTCGAAACAATCCCTTTCCTACTTCTCTACGTATAGTCCACATAAAATTAAACAATTTTAAAAATGTTTAGCAACATTGAGCTAAATGAATAATTTTAACTGAAACAATTCTCTTCTTATGTACGCTTAGATTCAAAATCCGCAGCAATTGAAAATGGTTCTACATTTTCGTCGGTTCTACAAATCATTATAAAGTTTTGATGAAATTTGAGATTAACTGTACGTAAAGTAAGTACATCCTTAAACAAAGCAATTTTTTTCTGATTGAAAGTGAAGAATCCTACAAAAGCCGCAGCTGCAAAGTTGACTTGGAAATCCGATTCTGCTTTTCGAAGACGAAAATTCCCGATCTCTTCGGGAGGGTCGAAACTGCAGGATGCAGAGATTGCCAATCGCCCTATATAGAATACGGGATTCAACCGGCAGGGAAAGCAATCCCCGCGTGGTCCTGGACGCTCGTGAACGGGGATTTATTTCTCTGTCCAATTCTCCAGGCGCCGCGTGACACGCGGGAAAATCCTCGCATGGGAAAAACGACGCAGCACGAAGTGCAGACTATACTTTTCCGGGGTTGCAAGAATCCTTGGACGAGTACGTGCAGGCTTATTTGCACCGCTTGAGTGACGAGCGCATAGGTTGGTAGTTCCCGAAGGTAAGGAAAATTCTTGTCTGAAAATTCGGATCTCTGCCTCGTAGTTTGAAATTCTTGGCATGGTCAATACTTCTTTTCTCGTCGTGAGTTCTTGCCTTGACGTTGTGGGAATGGTTCCTAAATTTTGAAGGGGCACTTTTTCATATTTAAATTCACCGCCTAGCGAACGCCACAGAGCAGAAGTAACGTTGAAATATTTCAACGAGATACTGCTTTTTTAATATTTAAAAAGCTAGTGCACGCGACTCCACACTCACGTCTTAAGTTGTTATTTCTCCTTTGCCTCTACAAATTGGCATGTAACTTTTCGCGATTTGACGGAAACCAACTTTTTCGCTCCACCTGCTTCCCCCACGATATAAAAGTAAGAAAGATTTCTAATATTTAATGTATTGAAATACATTTGTAGTAATAAATTCATTTGGACTATTCAACACTTTAAAACATTTTCGTAGAATCTACTTTGTTCCTGGGAGAAAAAAATTGGACCCGAAACATCAATGGCTGTCACTGAAAGCACCTGTCCAGCAAACGAGGTTTCTCTGCATGCACTTTGAGAACTAGCGAGAGATTGGGCTGTGTAGATTCTTTCTGGTTTATGCACCTGAGTAGGGAGTAAAAAGTAACAACTAACCAAAGAAGAAAAAACTTTGAGCGCATGGAGGCGGAAAAGCAAACGGAAGCAAAGCGATGGACGAAGGAAAACTGTAAATAGAAGAAGTAGCGACGAATCCATGAACCAATGAGGGAGCTCGCGAAGAACTTTTCTATCAGCGACTCCCGACAATACAATTAAAAAGATTGCAAAACTTTGCTCCTGCGCACTCTTTCTCACTCGCCTTCTTAAAGTTAGACTCATTCCAGTGCAACTCGAGGACGACAAACAATGTTTATCTTCCAATCATTGAATAGCTACCAACCATTATTTTCCAACATCCAACTTTTTCTATTCCTTTTATTTTTTTAATTATGAGTCCGTCGAATGTTCTTAGAAGTAGAAACTTTTACATCAGCAAAGAAGATGCACTGTGAAGTTTAATTCGAAAAATCGACTTAGCAGATTAATTAAATTCTATGGGGAGCTTTTCATCTATTTTTCAGTTAAAAGTCAGTTAATTTTATCCATTAGGGTGAACCGAGGAAGCAAAGTTTTCGAATTCCGAAAACCCACGCACAGTAAAAGTTTGTATATACTACAGGTATTTTATTTAAAAAATTCAAGTCTGATGAGAAAAAATCCAGATATCGCAAACATACTGAAATTTTCAACAGCGAAGAGCGCAAAACTTGTTTCATACCTGACACATTTATAAATTTGGAAGATTCTTTCCTGCTAAAATTTGTATTCTATATTGTTGCCAACATATCCTGTATGATACTATTTTTTATTTATATTTTTCACTCGTCGGACAACTTCCTGACATAGAGGTATGTACTATGCAATAGTTGGATCAAATTTTTATATATTTTTCATCATACCACAATCGAAAATTCGACTCAAGTCGAATTTCGACTATCGATATGATGAAAAATT
>CAKNWU010234453.1:640-10891 GCA_932072015.1 Andricus quercustozae | reverse complement strand
ATTAATCTTTTTTAGTTGAAAATTCATGTATTTTGTTAAAAATTTGTCTCTTTGGATAGAAATTTAATCTTCTTGGTTGAAAATTCATATTTTTGGTTAAAAATTAAACTATTTCACTGAAAATTTATTTTATTTTGTTAAAAATGTATTTATTTTTACTGAAAATTTTACTATTCTAATTTAAGCTCAAAATCCATCATTTTTAGGTGAAAATTCCATTATTTTGGTGAATATTCGTCTTATTTGGTAGAAAAGTAATTATTTTCAAACATAAATTTTTCACATTTTTAAAGTGTGATTGATTTTAAATTAGAAGCTTTTTCAATTTATTTTTTTTTAGATTCTAGTTGCTTTGTTAAAAAGATTTGTTTAATATTCGCTATGATACATGGCATTGTTTAAGGCTTCTCATTCGACCAATTACTGTAATAACATTGATTCACATTCATTCTGATTTTATTAATTATTTGTTTATATCGTTCTATATATTTATTATGTTATTTCTCAAATTTGAAATGGAACATTTATAATTTTCAAACGACTTTTACTTAAACCTTTTTTTTCTGAACCTGAAATTTTGAAATATTACGTACGTCCAAAAATATTTAAATTCGACGTTGTACCAGTATGAAACATTTTACTTTTTAAAATTTCAATCCTGAGTTTAAAATCATGTTTGGAATTTTGATTGAACCGTACTGCGAAATATTTTTTTTAGCTTTTCCAATTGAAAATTGTTGAATGTTCTATATTCTTTCAATCAGAAACTTAGTGTTCATCTTGAATGAGACACTTTTCAATTTTCATCAATTACAATTTTCAAAAGTACATTTTTGTACGTTTGCGATTTGTAATTATTCCAGTTGGAATTATACTGAAAGTCTCAAACTTAAGGGTGCTCAATTTTTATTATTTCCAATTTGAAATTGTGCAATTTTTCATTCCTAATTTGATATTCTAGAATTTTTAATATTTCAAAATCATTTCAAAATGCTAGACGAATTTTAATTATTTTATTTACATTAATTGTGTGAATTGTTTAAATTCATGTGTATATTCAACTTCTGGAAAAAAATGTGAAACTTATTCCACATTTTTGCTTGAAATTATCGACACAGTAAAATTCCTCCCGAAATTAGAAAATTGCCAAGAATATAAAATTCCTGAATTGAAAAATTCCCAAATAACAAAATTCCCGACAGCTTATAATATTACCGAATTTGAAAGTTCCCGATAATAGATAATTCCCGAAATAAAATATCCGATATTATAAAATATTCAACATTATAAAATTCTCGACACAGAAAAATCTCCGAATTATAAAATTCCCGAATCTTAAATATTAAAAAATTCTTTAAATAATAAATAATAAAATAAGTAATATGTTTATCAAATAAAAGTATTTAATTTTATTTATTATTTAATTATGTAACAGTTTTTTAATTGTTTGATTTGGGTATTTTACAGTTCGAGAATTTACTTGTATCATAAATTCTACAGTGTAGGATATTATATAATGTTGGCAATTTTATTTTGGGAATTTAAAAATTCGGCAATATCATAATCTGTCGGAAATTTTCCAATTCAAGAACTTTAAATTGCAAGCAATTTTCTAATTTCGTGAATTTTCTATTTCGAATATTTTATTTTTCGGAAATTTTCCAGTATCGGAAATTCATTCTTTGGGATTATAAAATTACGTAAGAGATTTCCTAGAACTCTGTTTCTTAATTAGAAATATTAAAACTACAAATAACTGAAAAGTAGAGAAAATATTTGAAGGGTGTCAGAACAGGACTCGATAACCATCAAAATGGGAATTTATCAAAAGAGCAAAAAACCGTTCTGTAAAATCTAAATAATTATTTAAAGATAAAACAAATGTCCACTACCGGGCCGAAGTTTTGCTGAATTGAGCCAAAAAGTTTAATAAAAAGAAAGTTATCCATGTTCGAGGAAACGGATGTGGAAGTTGGCAATCTCAAAGTCACATGACCACAAATTTGATTAGACTCGGCTGCGGATTGCGATAAAAAATTCAATTTTCAGTTGAAAAATAAAATCGTGCTTCTGATATATAAAGTTTCTAAATACGGATAACTAGAGTCTGAAGTAAAAAAGTTAGATATTTCCGAGAATGTTAAGATTAATATTTTATGAGTTTTCAAAATCGGCTTTGGACAGCTAATAAAAAAAAATTATTTTCCAAAATAAAAACTTACTTCTGAGATATGTGGATGCTAAATGAGAATAAAATCGTTTGATTAAAAAAATAATAATTCTGTTCCGAGAATATCAAAATTGAAGATCGCGTTATCACAGTATGACAGACATTTTTTCGCTAAAAATCTGAAAAAAATCATTGCCAAAAGGTTGAAAAAATTATTATTAATTGTCAATAATATTTTTTAAACATTTTTTAAAATTATTGTATTAGAAGATGATATTTTGAAAACATTCTTTTACCACAATGTGTATCTTATTTTTGAAGAATTTGTCATGGGATAAGCCCATTTTCAATAAAAATTTTGATTATTTAGTTCTGTAATGCAACCCTTCATTTGTTACTAGTTATGCTAAAAAATTGTAACTAAGCTACATTATGCTTTAAAAATTTAGTGCATTTTTGAACTTTTGTCCTATCAATTTGTTCATAAGATGGTTTGTATATTTCGATATATTTCCTTTATATAATTTAGAAAGTATATTTGCACTTGGAATAACCTGTTTAAATTTACAATATGAATTTAAAAGGGAAATTTATATTGAAGTATGAGGTGTGATTTGTAGCGTTTTTAATTCACTTAATCATACAATGTAGGACAAGAATGTCATTCATATCTGCAATCCGTCCTATTTGTAAAAGTATTTGTATTGTTGACAAGTAATACGTGTTCACTATTTGCATAGTACATAGATAATTGTTCTCATTGCCTGCAGTCGCAGAAAAATAGAATTTAAGCTGACCAAAGTCCAGAGACATGGTGCTTAATTATTCTCAAGAAGCAATTTAGTGTTTCAATAAGTACAAATATAAAGTCATTGAGCTCTTCAACCCAACTTAAAAAAATCTCCTAGAAAAAAGATTTATTCATCAAGAACCGCTAAAAAATAGCGATAATACCACTTTGATTGCATAACAGTTTTTTTCCAATGTTTCTTAGATTATTAAAGATGGGAAAATTGATTGAAAATTTTGAAAAAGATAGAAGGATGGATTCAGTGTAATTATATAATGCTACCTAATTTCACACTTTTCTTGTCTCAAGAAAATGTACTTGATTATAGAAAATTAGGTTTCTCCATTGAAGTAAATTTTCTTGAGAAAAGAAAAATTGTCTTAGATCAAGATAATATTGTATCGTCCCAGGGTGACCGCTGGACCGCTGGACAGTAAATTTATTTTTTGACCAGTAATCTTACAAATTTTTAAAAGAAAAATCTATTCAATGACTTGAAATATCACAATTTTTATATCATATGATGGTGTAATGTAATTTAAAATAATTGGTCTATCTTTTTTCATAAGCTATTTATGAATTTAAAGAAAGTTCGGTTTCAACTTTTTTTTAAAGTCAAGTTCAGTTCTCAACTTTTTCAATTATGATATCATTCAGTTTACAATGCGTAATTCTAAAATCTTCTACTTTAAGAATGTTCCATTTTAGATTTTTATTTTAAGCGTGCATTTTTAATTTGAAGAATTTTAAAATGCAGATTTGAGGACATAAACAATTAAAAATTAAAATTGCTTGAAATTGAAATTTTCTTTTTTAAAAATTTTAACAATTAAACGCTTTTATTCAATTTCAAATACTGTTTCAGCCTAAAATATTCCATTTTCACCCATTCAAGTAAAAATATTTCTATCGAGGAATAAGAATAATTATTTAATATTTAGCAGCATTTGACTATTCATTTAAAACGAGCAATTATGAATCAAATATTAAAAACTAAACAGTTATTAATTCAGAAAAAATTCTAGTAAGTTCAAGAGATATTTGGAAGTTTTTAAAAGATTTACAATTAGTTAAAAACTTGAAATGATTTTAAATAATTTACAAGAACATTTAGATTTTTGTAGATTTCTATCAAACAATTTAGAAAATTTTTAAAATTTCAAACAAATTTTTAAAAACCATTCCTTGAGATTCCTAGAAAATTAAAAACTATTTTGTATTTAAAAAAGATAATTTTAACAGAATTTTTTCAGATATTTAAAAACAAAAACAAGTTTTGATGTATACATAAAAATTAAGCCATGGTTAATTTGAAACTGCTTAGAATAAAAATAATTTAACTTCTAATTTAAAAAGGATTGAGTTAAAAAAGTTGTAATTCAATTTTTAATGTTTCTAACTTAGAATTGCTTAAAATTATATAATTTAAAAATTTTACAAATTTATTGATTCATTCTTCCATTTAAAACATTGAAAATTATAGCGTCGATGATATTTTTTAACTAAATCTGACTCGTTGAACTGTACAATTTATAACGGTTTAAAATCGTACAATATTAATTTTAACTGTATTTAATTTATAATTGTTTCTTTTGAAAAGTGTTAAAATCATCCATTCATATGATATTTATTGATTTATATGATAAATTATTGAATGTTTCAATACAACAATTTTGAATTAAATCTTTTTTTGACTTTAATGCTTTGAATGCTTTAATTTGCAGTTCAGTTTTTATTACTTTTAATGAAAAAATGCTTAGCTTTAAAATTTCGAATTTTTTATTTCATGGATTGTGAAACATTTTTTGGTAACCGGGAAATGACCGGGAAATTTTTCCCTCGATTAAAACGGCCACCCTGCGTCAAAATTCAGTTCAATATTTTCTTGAGCCTATGCTAATTTCTTTTCCATGTATGAGTCCTTTTTATTAATTCACATACTTTTAACAATTTGCAAATAATTTATAATTCACGTTTCATATGATTACTCGTATATCATATCTCATTACCCGAGTTGAAACGCGAGAAGTATCAAGACATACATTTAGTTTAACCTACTTTTTACCCAGCCTGGAATCGCTTATTTTCTCGCATTGTTTAGTCTCGAATTTTCTGTAATTTTTTTTAATAAAGTTTTTCAATTTTGTTAATCGAATATATCATTCTTTAAAGTGCATTAAAAATTAAGAGAAAATGGAAATTTCTTACATGTGTTTATCATCTACTATTCATACTAAACTAAATAATTTAAAAAAACTGAGAACTTGGTTTCTATAATTGAAGTTCATATTCACATTTTACTACAAAATTTTAAATCTTATAGACTATTCAAAAACCGGTTTCGTAGCAGACAATTTTTCTCATAATTTGTATAAAACAAAAGATACATTTTTTCAAATAGAATAATATGTGTATCAAACTTTGGAGAAGATAAGCTTTAAGATAATTTATTTGGATCAATTTAATTATCTATAAAGATTTTTACATATAGTGCCAATTTCAATAGCTTTAGAAATCTGCAATCAATCGGGAAATGATAAGTACTTTGAAATATTTCTTATTGCTATTTGAAAGCAACAATTATACCTTTTTTATTAAAATTAGGATATAAATAGTTCTTTTTAAATTCTATGGTATTTCTTTTAAACTCCAAATCACAATTTATGACATTGAATACAAAATTATAATTCAGGATTGTAATTTTTTTAATTGTACAAACTGATTTCTTTAAGAAAATCTTCCTAGATTTTCTTACATACATTTTCTTCATCGTCTTTATTCTTTTAAAAAATTTCGCAAATGTAAATAATAATTTCTTGAAAAGAAATTACTTGTTTCGTAATTAAACAAAAAATAGTATAATAATATTCTTAATTTCGAGTTATTAGATGTTTATAACTTTTTAATATTCGTTAAATTGCAAAGAACCTTTAAACCTTTAAATAATAGAATAGTGCAGGGTGTTTAATCAGTTGAAGCTTATGTGCAAATTAAGTCATCTGTACATAGTGTACACTCGAGAACTCGACCTGAATTCTTAATCAGACAAATTAGTATGGATTCTCATTCATGCAAGTTCATGCAAAATTTGTTGAGAAAGTAAATAAAATTTCGTGACATCATTCAGCATTGTTTTAATAATCATATCTAAATATGTAAAAGGATTTCGAGAATCAAATAATAATTGATAAGCCATCTTATATAAGTATATAAAATTACTTTGAAATAATATATAAGTCAGAAAAAAATTATAAAAATTTATATAAGGATTTAAAAATAGCCCCATTCTATATCACAAATTTAAGACATGAATTAAAAAGTCTTGTTTAATTTAAATGAATCATACATCTCACGGGGGGACAGTGGTCCAAATGAGGAATTTACTGTTCACAATCGGCTAGAGCTTAATTAACCAAGCTTAATTCTTAAGCAATTTCGATATTTTGTTTAGAAATTCTCAGCATTAAATACATAATAATGTCTATAAATAAATTTTTAAATTCATCCTTATGTTACTTATTGTGTAAATAAACTAGAAAAATGATACTTTTTGAGAATATTATTTTATAGTATCGCCGAGGAAGAAACTTGGATATAGTTTCTAAGCATCCGAATCAATAATCAGTTTAGGATTGAAGCTAATTGTTATAAACAAATTGTTATTATAAATGCTTGGGTGAAGAGCTCAACATCAGAAAAAAATGTTTGTTGACTAGAAGGGCTTACGTTTTTTATAAAAATAATACTTGTAACAAATTATTACCAAAGGTTACCAATTAATTTTGTTATAAACATTAATTTAGTAAAAAAAGAGTAGATTTTTGTTTCGTTTTCCTATGAATGTTTTTTCATCAAACCAGATTCAAACATGTTTTAAATCGATTAATAATCACACAAATTTATAAATATTAAATATTTCTTATTGTTAATAATAAAAAATATAAGCAAATGCTAAAAATGGTCACTTTCATATAGAAAAAAACTGATTTCTACTAAACAATATTCCAGACAACTGAAAAATATTATTCTATGAAGAAAATTTATTATTAACACTCAATTGTTATTGTTATTAACAAATTATTACATATGTATTCATTTTTACTATTTTTGCATACATAAAAATTGTTTTTTTTTCTTTCTAATAAACAAATAAGTTTTCAATTGATTAATAAACTAGTTACTTTCAGTATGAACCGTTACAATATAATATTTATTTAATCATTTGTCAGTAACAATAACAATTAAGAATCAAAGACACATTTTATCTTTATGTTATTAAAAATAAATCCCTTTAAAAAATATTATTATTTAGTTTTATGAGAAAAACGATGTTGAAATATGCACAAAATGTGAAAATGAACATGTATTTAATAATTTATTAATAACGAAAACAATTAAAAAGTCATCGATACATTTTCTCAATCACTATTCGGTTGTCAGGAATATTTTTCCGCAGAAAAAAACATTTTTTTCTATGTGAAAGTGACTAATTTTGGAACTTGTTTATAGTTTCTACTATCGATAATAAGAAATATTTAATATTTATAAATGTATGAAATTATTAATCAATTGAAAAGATATTAGTCACGGGTATTATATTTACAAGGCACTTGAGCACCTTTAGTCAACAAACAATTTTGTTTTACGGTGGAGATCCTCATCCAAGTATCTGTTTATATAATTTGTTTATAACAATGAGCTTTAATCTTAAACTTATTATTTATGTATGTATATAAATTAAGATTTAAGTGGATCTCAAAAAGTATCATTTTAAAAATTTATTTACTTATACAATGAATAACATAAGGATAAATTGGAAAAAATAATTTGTAAACGCTATTGTGTATTTAATGCTGAGCCTTTTTACAAAAATAGCGAAATCGGTTAAGAATGGTATGCTCTAGCCGATTTTGAACAGCGTTTTCTGTTATAATATACTAAATTAAAGTACAATGAATAATAATTAAATAAATATTATTTATTTAAAATTTTATCGCACTGTTACCGAGTGGAATATAAAATTTTTAATTAAAAAAAAAATTTAGATTGGACGTAGAAATCCTTAAAAATACTGAAAAATATTTTTTCACGCTCTATATGGCAGTGTACTCACATTGTTAATTTGATTGTTATTTCAATAGGAATAAGGATTTAATTAACCAAATTGGCATTAACATTGAAACGACTGAAAAGTCCCGAAAAATAAAATTCCCGAATAATTTCCGAATGATAAAATTCCTGAATAATAGAATTCCCGAATAAAATACCCGAAATAAAAAATTCCCGAAATGGAAAATTTCCAAATAATGAAATTCTCTAACAATGGGGAATTTTATAATTCAGAAATTTTATTATTCGGGAAGTTTAAAGTATGGGGAATTTTATTTTTCGGCATTTTTCAGTCGTCCCTCAACATTCTTGTAGTTCTGTTAACACTTACGCAGGAATAAAATTAATTTTTTTTTAGTATTTTTGAGTGTTTAGAGTGATTTTTTTCAAATTATACCCCGAAATATGAGCGTTACTGAGTAGAAACAAAATTTCGGGGTGAGACTTTTAGATATAATAAAGTACCTTTAGGTCCAAAATATTTATCTTTGTTCCTAATTTTGATATTCCTCAATTTAGAACAAATGATTCATATATGCATAAATCATTCACAAAATTTAACTGTCATTAATTTATGGATTTTTCTGTTCAAATTTTTACTTTTACTAATTTTTTTCTAAACAAAAGCAACTAAACCTTTGAAACTTAGCTAAAAACAACTTCGATGTAAGTACTTTATTTTAGTATTATTTAAAAAAATCATGGAAATGTGTTAAATGGCCGGGACTTAAATTTCATAATTTTTTTGGCAATGACCCATATATAATTTTAGTTATAAAAAATGAAAATTCACTTTCTGAAAGCAGAGCTGTAAGCACAAACTTTAAGTAGACTACAATTTGAGAAACTTTCTCTAAGAAAAGTATTTTTCAAAACAAAAATGGAATAATGTTCTCAAATTGCCAGAGAAGTTAAAATATATAAAACTTGTTTTATTTTAATCTGTGGAAAAAAATGTTCCGTGATTAAATTTTTTCCTTTGTTACATAAATCAATAAAAAGAACGGGATCATTCAAAAATAATCGAGTATCCTTCAACCTGAAAGAATGTCCTTTGCTGGCAGGAACCTTTATAAGCACGACGAAGACCTATCCGAACGCGCAGTGTAAGATTAGGTACCACGCCGACAACGACGATATATAAAAGTCGTCCAGTGAAAAAAATCGACAAGTATACTTGTTGCATTGTGTGATTCGCGATACAAGTGCATTCACTATATATTTTACTCTGTTCCTAGAATAAATAGGGAAAGGTGCGGATCAGTTGAGATCAGTGTGAAATAACTTTTAGTATAAACATATGAAAAATTTATTTTTTATTTTTTAAACTATACTGCTGGAATATTAGTGTTTTTCCCCTCCGAACTTTTCAATCGAAAACCATGGAAACACAAATTATATCCAAATTAAAAAATGCCAGCTTGGCAGATAATGAAAGGTCGAAAACTAGCTTCTTCAAGGATGGACCAAAAATTACAAGATATACGGTAAGCACTTCCAAACTTTTTCAACCCATTTTTTTAAAGGCAGTTAAAAAAAAGAAGACAGAAATAGGTGGCAGATTTAAAAATTTTAAGAAATAAATTAGTTGACATTTTTTTGGAACAAATTGAATAATTTCCTCAAGTTGATATTGATGTTTTGAAAGTTAATTGTTTGTTATTCTTAAATTTGTGAGTTGTATTTCTCATAAGAGATTTAAAACCCTTTTTTCATACTTGTTTTGCATAAAAATAAAAAGGAATTGCTCAATTGTTTTTCTCGAAACGAGATAAGAAAACAAACCGTTCATAAAGATAGTAGCCACTTATTATTGAGATTATTATTGAGATGAGATTATGTGATGTTGAACTGCAATATCATAAAGTAATAACAGACCTCTGACTATCGGTGTTAGAAATTTTTAATAAAAATGTTAATGTAAAACGATAACATCATAATGATTCTTGGAGTGTCAAGAATAATTCTGACAACCATTAAGAACCGTTATTGAAATATTTTTTTGTCGACACAATGTTTCTTTGCATTTTACGTGTTTGAAAGTTGTAAACACGTATGCATATAACTCAATTTCAGCACTTATCATGATCAAGGCCATTTTGCTATATTAATACTTTTATTGGATCTTCTCATTTATTCGGCCGTTACAAATTACAAATATGCCTGCTAAAAAGCTGTTAAA
>CAKNWU010234406.1:508-22619 GCA_932072015.1 Andricus quercustozae | reverse complement strand
TTAGTACATATACGTCAGTTTAGCATCTCATATAAAATTGCCTTCGACATGAAGTTGTTCCCCTTTATTTTCCAGTTATTAATTTTGGGCATTAGATTGAAGTAATACAATCTTTAAAATCATGACGCACAATTTAAAAATTATGAAGGGTCTCGTCGTCCCGATATTCGGGATGAGTAATTAGGTTGGCTAGTTGTCCCGACTTACCGGGACGACTATTCCATCCTCTTTTCCAACTCCCTCAATTTTTCGAGACGACTAGACACAGCCTAAAAATTAATAATTTTTAACCAATTAGTTTCAAGATTCTAATTTAATAATGCTTTAACTTTAAACGATTATTTTTCAACAATTTTAGAATAGTTACACTTTAACTTTCACTTTTTTGAAGAAATTATATCTTTTAGTGAAAAATTTATTCAAGCACTTTGAATGTCACTTTATACTACATAATAATTACGATACTTCTTAGTCATATGTATGATCTTGAAAATTTCTTATATTGAAATTTATAATTATAGTTTTGAATGCGCAATTGTAAAACAGCTTAATTTTTGAGGCTTTAAAAATAAAGGTTTTTTGCTTCAAAAGTAATCCGATTAACACATTATTTTATTATTTATTAGTGAAAATAAGCATTTATTAGGGTTTGAGGAGATGCCATCTTCTTCAGCGATTTATAAAATTTTAAATATTAATTTAAAAAATGTTATTTTCACTACAGTTACAATAAGGTTCTTTATGCTCTTTCTATTGAACTAAAGCATCATCAATGACCTATAAAAATGTTTCATAACCGCGAAATGCCCAGGAATTTGTTTTTGTTTTTCTTCTTTGGAGGTCATCCTGTAATATTCTATATTTATATTAGGGCTTTGACTGCAAATTTTCATATTAGATGGTCAATTTCAAATTTAATAATTTTAAATTGAAATATTCTAAATTATTTAGTTTAAATTTTAAACGCAAAAAGTTGTTTGGTTTAATTTTTAATTTTTCGAAATCATAGAATATCAAATTGAAAGACTAGATAGTTGTACAATTAACAGACTAAAGGATTTGTAACTAAAATTTTTTGAATTAAATGCCTCCAAAATAAATTCAGTAAAATGAAAAATTAAGGAAATAATTAGTCAAATTCAAGCTTTAAAAACGAGAAGATTTTAGAACTAGTTATTAAAAAAAGAATAATTTATTTTAAAATGTTCAAAAATATTAAATATTTCAAACTCAACATGAATAATGAAAAAAAAAATTTAATTGGAAGGTTTGAAACTTTTCTATTTCAAACATTGAAATCACAGCGATCTTTATTTATATTATTTCATTTTTTATTTTCAATGTGATGTCTTAAAATGCTCTAATTTTAGGAGAATAATCAAATAATGAATCATTTGAAATTGAAAAATATTTGATGCAAAGATTTTAAAAATGAAGCATGATTATGAATCAAGTTTTATAAATTAAACGATTTAACATCAAAAAGTTGAAAATTTTATTGCTTAAAACCAAAGTAGGCAAAAATATAATTATTTAAAATTGAAACCTTAGTTATTAAATAATTTCTTTAATTTTGAGTGGTTAAGATTTTAGAGTTCGGCATTTTGAAGTTGAGCGATGAATTTTTAATGTTTACCTTTTATAAATTTTACTTTTTCAATTTGTAGATGTTTCCATTCAAAATTACGTCATTTTGAACTTTTAGAGCGAATAATTTCATTTTTAATATTTATAATTTAATATTTTTCAATTTTGAAATGAGAAAATAACTGCGAATATATTTTTTTAACTTAGAAAAATTTGTCTAATAATTTAAAATGTTAAGTTGTAATTTTTTTATGTGATAGCAATTAAAAATTGGAAAATTTCAGAAGCTTTGGCTTTAAAATATTTATCCAAAACAAAATTTAAAATTTGAAACATTCATTTTAGTCTTCAATTTCAAATTGTGAAATTCTAATCTCCTCGAATTTAAAACTATTTAAATTTAAATGTTTTCAATTTTGAACGCTTTTGATTCGAAAGTATACATTTTTAATTACCTTGATTTTTAGATGAAACGTTTTTCAGATTCTGATCAGAAACTATTTAATTTGGAAGATTTTCAATTATAAATGATACAATTTCAACTCTTTTCTAATGCAATTGCCCAATTTTCAAAATTTGTATTCTGAAATTTTTCAATCTTGAGAGCTTCTGATTTAAAATTTATCAATTTCAAAAACTTTTAAATTATTTAATTTTAAACGCTTTTATTTAGGAATGATAGATGTACAATTTCTTTTCATTTAATTCGCAATATTATCCTTTCTTCACAATATTACCTAGTCTAAAATTGTTTGATTTGAAACGTTTTTAATTAATCATCGATCAATATTTTCCATTTAATTTCAAGCGCTTTCAATTCGGAATTGTTCATTATTGTTTCAAAAAATGTAATGACTGTTCATATTCAAAAAATTTTTTATTTAATAATGGATTTCTAAATTGTTTATATTTATAATGTATGAAAATAAAAACCCAGGGATATGAACGAGCGCCTTGCATGCGCGCATTTATTGATAGTACTTTTATAAAGTGCATTTAAGAATAAACAATTTTTAATCTAAAGCCGCTACAACTTTCAAAACCCTACGAATTTTAAAAGTTTCAAATATGAAACGCTTTTATGTCTTAAGTGATCGGGATATTTTGGAAAAAATATCAAAATATTAACCTTCCGAACTTGTGAGATTTCACTTTTCAATTTGGTCTTAATATAGGCGAAACCTCCTTATATAGTGGCTAATGCAAGCTACAGTTATGTTATGTTATACTAATGCTTTTAAACTAATTTATTTAATTTAAGGATAGTTAAGGCAGATAAATATACTTATATACTTTATTCCTAAAAGTTTTTCATCAAATTGAGCAATAACCATACAATTGCGTAAATCCTACTTTTAGGTCATCTGTTTCCAAACATCTCTAAACTTGAACACGAATCTTTAGAATATTTAAAACCTTCTACACTTTGAGAGCCTACATTTTAATTCACTGTCACATGCAGTTTAGAAAGTTTAATATAAATTTTTATAATTGTAAGTGAAATAAATGTTAAATGCTGAACAACAAGTTGGTCAGGCGGGCTAAGTCATTACTTAAGAAATCCATGCAGAGAATCTGTCGGGGGTGTTCGACTACTCTCATCATCCATGGGATTCAACTGCCTTTTTTCATTGGAAATTTTAATCTTAAAAAATATTAGATATTTCGTTTTTTTTTAGGTAATGAAAATTAATTAATAAACTTCTTTAATTGAAAAAATATTTTTTTGTCAATATATACAAATATCACAGAAGTTTCCAAAATACATCTTTCGATAAAATTGCAATGAAACTGCAGGTTCAAAGCGGTCAGAGAAATTTACTCGAGAAGATATAAAACTATCCCTCATCTCCAGTTTTTTATTCGGGTCAAATCGTCCAACTCTATCAAAATTTTGAATTTTTATATCTTTAATTTTACCTTTGCTTTTAGAGCGTAGTTAGCTTTCTAGAGAATATGGTTTATTTGTAGAAATATTACTTTCAGTTTCATCTTCTGAATTGTTTGTAGTGGCCACTCCTAAAGTGCTTCGAATACTAAGTGCGTACAGGCTGTAATTCGATAATTGAATGTGTCGACGTGAACGTTCTGCGAATGTGTATATTGGACTCAGTCGCAAACAATCTATACACGAGCACTCGAGCATCCCAATGAATAATGCACTGCAATCAAATACATAAAGCCCCTTTGGCAATCTGGCCTGCGAGTCGAATAAATTCCACATAAATCGCGATTCTAGTTCTCGTCTTTGAATATGTTTTCGAAATCCCAAGGAAAATTTAACTTTGAACTTCAACAAGAAATCTTTCGTAAACAGAAGTTAAACATACAATAGAAGCTACATCTTCCAAATAATAAAAAATAAAGCTGAAAGAAATAAGAAAACGATACATAAATTCCGCTATGCAATTTTTGTGAAGAACAATTTTTACGAGCTTAAAACCATATTTTTAGCTTTAAAATATACTTCGCTAAACAATTCTCTGTTTTGCTTGAAGCTATAAGGGGGCAGAGGCAAGAGTAAATAAGAGAGATGGTGAGAGGGAGAAGTGATGTGATGGTCAGATGGAGAGATAGAGAGATAGGGAGATAAAAAACTAGCATGGTCGAGGGGATGGTTAAATATGATGGGTGAAGAGGCGAAAAGGAAAAAAAGAAAAGGGAGAAGGACGATAAGGGTAAGGGGTTTATAAAATAGAATTGAAGGTTGTGTGATAATGGAGAGGCGAGTAGGTGGGTTTCTATAGTTATCCGAGAGAGAGGGAAGGTTTAAATAGACAAGAGAATGAAGAGATGAGCTAAAATGAAATGGAGGAAGGTGAGACCGATTAGAATATGGCAAGAGTAGCAGAGAGGTGAAGTGTAAAAAATAAGGAAGAAGGAGGTGGTGTCCACTGGGCCTACACAGGGAAAATATGTTTAGGCTGATGGTTTAAGGAGGACCGTTAAGTGGGTAGTCATGGAACAAGTTAATTCTGCGTGTTTAGACTATCAGCAGCCAGAATAATAAAAATTTGAAGCTAGCAAAGTTACTGGAAATACTGATAGTTTCCATTTGGATAACAATCAGTTACTTAGAATTTCTCTCTTATTTTTAACTTCAAGTGACAAATCAAGGATAGAACTCGAGAATAATAGGAAGGAAATTATGACGTCGACAATTATACGAGCGTCTCTGGAGATCTTGTTGCGGAGCTACTTAACGTCACTGTTTACGTCCGGTACGTCGCCTCGACGAGGGTGTCGCAATTTATGAGAAGACTCGCTGCACCCCGTAAAATGCTATCACCCTGGAAAAACTCGTGCTTCCTGCGTTTCCTAGAATTTGGAGTCCCCGCTGTGTCAGCTGTTTTCGCAAAGCTGGACGAGTTCCAATTAAATTTACGGGATCGGCCCGAAACCGTAAGCCTCACGCCCACTAGGGTGCTGCTAATACAGCTTTTTATCCCTCGGGATATTAAACGCCTACGTTATGACGTGACGACAACCAAGACCTCTGGGAGCTAAGTTTAATTTATGTCCTTTGGCGGCTGAACGTAGACGTTTCGATTTTAAGATATCGAGTTTATTAAAAATATAAAATTCAACCAGGTCAATAATTAATAAACCACTTTAATAAGATGGTATCAAAAAGCAAACTTAACTTTGAAGTTAATTATCCCATAAAATATGAAGGATGATTATTTTTTATTAGAGTTTACTGCAGCTTTGATATAAAAAGTTTATCAAAGATTTTAATTTTATGTTGTGCTCGGGTTTTCGGTTTAATGAAAAAATCATCAATGTTATTGACTTAATAAGTCAAAATTTCGAAGTACAAAATGCGCGGACGTTGTAGAAGAGCCCATGTCTGACCTTAACAGGGAGGTATCACTGCGCGCCGGGACGTCTCGAGCACGTCAGTAATGCGACCCGATTATGGTCCGACGCCCTCATTGACGGATTTTATTTATTTTCTTTCCCGAATTAAAAATACTCATTGTAGTAAATCGTTAAATTATATACAATTTTGCGTGTTTTAAATTTTTCTTCTTTGGGAAATGCGAAGTTGAAGAATCGTCTAACAAAATTATTACAAAAAATATTACACACAAACTGGAATTTATAAAGAAAAACCGTATGTTTTCGCCTCTTTTCAGACCCGTATAAATTGTCTGCAAGAAGTCGAAAAAATAAGCTTTCTCCTTATAAGTTTCAATGTATTGTTTCACAGACGTTGAATCAAAAATATTTATATCCCTAATTTCTTTTCATATATATGTTACGCACCAAGTGCGAAATTGTACACATCGCAAAGTGTACAACGATTTTTGTCCTCGTGAATCCTTTTGAAGCCCTCAGTTTTTGTGAAAAAAGTCTTTGAAATCCATTAAAATATTATAAAATCCGTTGAAAACCCGTGATATTATATGAAACCTGATAATATTACTTGAAATCTCTTGAAATATTTAAAGTCCAATGAAATACTTTTAAATCATAACAACCGAAGTATTTGAAAGTATCTTCAAATATTTCAAATCCTACGAAATCTCTTAATTCTTGAGAAATTCTTTGCAATTCATAGAAATATTATAAAATCGTTAGAAGTTTTTGTTTATATTTATTGAAATCCCATAAAAATCATTTTAAATCAATCCATAAAACTCCTTTGATATGTTAAACATTCTCTGAAGTCCCGTAAAATAATTAAAGTTACCCTAAAACAATTTTAATAATATGAAATTTTTGAAAATCCTTATGAATTTTAGGAAATTTTTTGAAATCCCATACATTTTGCTTTAATCTCTAAAAAACTCTTGAATTCTCATGAAATCAGTTAAAATACTTAGCAATCCTTTAAATCCCTTAAAGTAGATTATAATTTCTCGAAATCCCTAGAAACCTTTCAAATCTGTCGGCCGGTTTGCAAGACTTTTATCGGGTCCGTTGGTAAATTCTATTACGCTTCTGTACGCTAATTTTCACGAAGAAATAATTATATGTCTATTTTTGAAACCCGTGATATGTAGACACAATTAAAAACGCATTACATTCCTATGACAATATTGCTCATTTGCTTGATGTATTTATGGTCAAAATTTTAAAATAAATGTTGAAACTTTTGTCGAGAAGGATCTCTTGACTGTTTAAATCTACGAATATTACTTCTTTCTATGTGTAATGAAATTTTGTATCGTCTATAATTTCTTTAAACAAAAGTTGACAAATTCAATAAACAGGATTTATTTATTACTGTATCTGAAATTTTTGTATTACAAAAATTATACTTCATGAAGAAGTTCTGCCTAAATTCGGTTTTCTGTACAATTGATATATATTGCGATAGTAGAAATGTTCTCTATGCCTTGTCAAATGTACATGAAATACATATGTATGCTGAAGTGCACATTTTCCAAATTAATTAATTTTGAAATGTAATCACACATTTCGTTTACAATTTATGCTCAAATTAATTTCAATTTTGTGATATCTTTCGCATTCATTTTTTAATTAATTCAACTATTACGAGTGATGGCTTTTCATAACAGCTAACTGAAATGGCATATTGGCTAGCAATTAAAGCGCTGCATTGGAAAGCTGATAATTCTATTAAAAGATAATTGGAATTTAAATAACATATATAAATATTGGTTTTTACTCCTCAATTCTACAGAACGTCGTTGGTTGATACTGTTATTTTTATTTTTCATAGTCGTTGAAGCAATGGGGATCATAGATACTTTCAATTAATTCTTTATAATAATCTTCGGATTCATTCATTAACTTTGTCGAAATTGAAGCTCCTATGTTTCCGCTCACATATCGCGTGCTTTTGTCTTTTAATTTGTTTCTTTCATCCATTTTGACAGGTTATTAGTATACGTTAGTTTGATATCATATAAAATTCGTTTCCCACTTGTATTTGTTGGGATGAAATTGCAATTCTTTAGTTTGAATTATAATATCAAATTTTGATCATGTTAGACCAACATAACAATTATTTTCATCTGACTTTAGAATCATTAAAAATTAGAAGCAGTGTTGAAAAGGTTCTTTAAAAAAAGGAACTAATTACAGTTACGTTACTGGCGGAAATTATCTAGACGCATATTCTAAGTTAATAATATTTTGTGTCTAATTAGCCCAAGTTAAGGGCAAAATGTCAATTTAAGAAGAATATATTGCATAGAAACGTCTTATTTAGATGTTTTCGGGAAATTAGAATAACTCTGAAAATAATTAACATCTTCCAAAATTCCTTGATTTATTTATAAGCTATATTCCAATAGTATTTTGATAAATTATTAAATTATTTTTAGAATTTCTTTCCCAGATTCTATGATGAATTATTAATGTTTTTTAAAACATGTTTCTAAGTATTTACACATTTTTGAAATTTAGCGATTTTTTTACACCAAGTTTGACCAAGGAGCAGAATCTAGAAAAAAAAACAATCTGAAAATATCTCAACAAATTGGAAAAATACTATGAAGAGTATTATAAATATTAATATAGTTACTTTAAGTTCCTTTAAAGTTCCTTTTTTATATACGGGACCATGTGTTACATGTAACAAATTGTAAGAATTTTTACAAAATAAATCAACGCTGTCATCTTTATTGTTTGGAATTAAAGAATTTGAAATTGCAAATATCTCAAATTGAATAAGTATCAATTTTAAATCCTTAAAATTGAACTAAATATTTTTAAAAAATCATTCAAAATTGCATCATTTTCTATTATACACATTAAATATTGAAGAGTTCAATGGCAAATATTCAAAATTAAAACATTTCAAATTGAAAATCGTTCTAATTGAAGAATTTTCAATAGTAAATTTTTGAAATTGAACTATTCCAAAAAACGATCAAAATTACACATATACCTTCAAAATATAAATCTTTATAATATAATAGTTTGCAATTCTATATTTGCAAAAATCAAGAATTTTTCATTTTAACTCTTCGAAATTGTAGAATTTTGAATTATTGATCTTTAAATTAAAGTGTCTTCAATTTTGAAAATTTTAAATTTCAAAATTATGTAAGTTTTAAGTTTTACAATTCAAAATTCTGTATTTTTAATGATTTACCTTGTAAATTTAATAGATCTGGAAGATTTATAATTGAAAACTTTTGACTCTTAAACTTCAAAATTATCATAATCATCAAAATTTAAGAATTTTTATTTACACGTTATTATAATCAAAGAATTTTAAACTGCAAATACTAAAAATTCAAGATTTTTGAACTGTAAATATTCAAAATTAAAACTATTCCAAAAAAGTATTTAAAATTGCATAGATTTAAAATATTTAATTTTGAAATTCAATTATTTGTAATTCTGTATTTTCCAAATTCAAGAATTTTCAATTATAACTGTCAAAAATTGCAGAACTTTAAATTGTAAATATTAAAAATGTAAGATTTGTTAGTTTTCACACTTTACAATCTAAATATTTTTATGATTTATATTCAATATTTCTTCATGCTTGGACAATTTAGAATGGGAAACTTGACTTGCGAATTAAAAAATCAAAGCATTTAATAATTTTTAATTATAAATCTCTAAAATTCAAAAGTTTTTTTATAACTCTTTAATATTCTAAACATTGCATTGTGAATATTTAAAATTGAAGAGTTTTGGATTCGTACATTAACAATTAAAAATTATGCAAATTTTAAGATTTACATTTCAAAATTCTGTTATTTTGATGATTCACATTCGAAATTTCTTCAGTTTGAAAGTTTTATAATTCAAAACTTGAATTTTGATCTTCAAAACCAAAATGGATCAGTGTCGAAAATGGAAGACATCATTCTTTGCTTCTAATTCCTGCTGGGCTCAAATCTTACATTTAAATTAAAGTTAAAGACTTCCTATTTATTTTAATTTATGATTATTAATTATAACTTGAAGAACTTTATATTAAAACATATATTTTAATTTGATAATTAGGAAATCAAAATAAGAAACGTAACGTGTTATTTTTGCTAGCATAGAAAATATTCATCATATTATAGTCCATGCATCGTTTCAATTAGTGTGAATCAAATGATTCACACTCACCCATGTAAAAATCACCTCATTTGACCCCATTTCAATCGGGGTAGTGGTCAGCATCTCACTAGAGCCAATCTTGTATTTTAGTCAGGCTTTAGTTGGTTCCTGGTTGATATAAACAGATCGAAAAGTTTTAGGCAGGAACTTGTTGGGCCTCAGCATACACCAGATGATCTTTCTGAAGATAGCGTTACATTATGTATAATGCAGTGTCCTCTTTAGAAGTTTGAATTCACTAAATCATACTTTAGTAAACACGCAAATGGCTGCCCCTTCAGCACGCAACACCAAACTAAAATTTATTTTCATCTGAAGGATCCGTGTCAATATGACCAAAAAAATTTAACTAATTTAGTTTTTTTTTTAATATCCTTATTCATTATTTTGTATACAAATCGTTTTTCACATATATTTATATCACAGCTGAATGCTGAACGTGCCGGAAAACAGAGAGGGTCTAAAAGAACGACGGAAGGGTATTCCCGTTAGAACCTTCTTAGAGATTCTAAATAGAGCCCGGCTCAAACAGCATTATAAAACTAATCTCGCCCTCTCCTTTTTTCTGATTAGCATCCGATCAGAAATAGGGGAAACTAGTCAGGGCCCTTCCAAATCCCGATCACAATTTATACATAGGTACAATCAGAAGGAAAGAATCCTAGTTCTTTTTGTCGATTAATGTAATTTAATGTTGACTTACCAGTGGTGTCTATTAGGTCCGTGTCGAGATTATTGAAGCCACAGCGACTGAGGAAGAGGAGCGACAGCAGCGAGAGCGAACAGACAAGGACAAGCAGCCTCGACAACAGTCGAACTCCCAGCACGCGCAACATTATGTCCCTGCGTCGCCTGCAATCAGAGAACATGTGCCCTTCTGGGTTAACACGATCTCATTAACATAGAAAGTACATTGTTGTCTAATTAACCGACACTACATGGCGATTTTTACATGTCAAAGCCTGATAATTTTATGAACAAAATAAGGTTCCTACCATTATTTGTGGGTGTCCGCATGAAAAGGCTTCTTATGGTAATTACAGAGTTACGTACTAGAGAAAAAAACTAGGGGTTTACTAAAGTTGCGGCTTATATAAAATTTGATATCTTTTAGAACTTGAGCTTCAATAGAAACTTGTGGAGATCCTAAGGGATTCCTTTGGAGACACTTTTAATTGAACAACATGCAGGCGCATTCACGAACCAAGCGCTTGCAAAGTGGAGTTGGTAAGTTAGAAATTTACCAAATTTCTCGACCGATGACTTGAGACGAAAAGTTTCTTGAATCTGAATGCGCCTTTATGTTTCAAAGTTTGCTACGTATCCTGCAAATTATATTTATCAATTCATTATATCTATTCTAATTGTGATAATATTTTGTACTTTAATTCTCTGCATTAACACAGAAAAAACAAAAGGTAAAAAGCGTTACAGGTAAAATTTCTGGAGGTAATCTCACCATGCAAAAAAAATGAAGATCGGTAAGGGTAGAACGAAAATTTAGTAATCTTTGATGTTAACCTTGCCGATTTTCTATTTTTTGCATGGTGAGATTACCTCTAGAAATTTTACCTGCAACGCTTTTTACCTTTTGTTTCTTCTGTGAAATTGTATCTGTCAGAGTTCTATTGAATGTGTGCTTCAACATAAAAGTTGTTTTATTAAGTAGATGACATGTCGAAATGGGCAAAGCGAAAAATGGGTTCTTTGAAAAAAGTCTCTATTGAAATTGGCTTACTTTCGAGGTTAAATTGGAGTCTCGTTTGGTACAAATTCATCGTTTAGCATATTTTCCCAGCAAAAGGGTTTCCTTTTTATTGCAGCTCCTTAAGCACTAAAAATTGGGTCGAATAAAAACCCCAAGTTCTTTCTGTTATAGGACCATGTAGCCGGATAAATTTTCAAATATATAAGCCCAAGGTGAACCCTTTATGTGCAAAAACGAGTCACCGAGGAAATTTTAAAGTTGGAACTTCTAAAAACCGCTTTTCGAGAAAAACACGTATTAAGTTGTCGAGTGGAACACGAGTATGGTGCCAATAGATTCATTATATGGTAATGATTTGATAAGTAACAAATAAATCCTTTTCTTCGACCGACGATGTTTAAGAATTTTAAATTGTGAATTTTTTATGTCTTACGGTCCACATAAAAATTAAATAAAAAACGAGCCAAACCAACTCAGAATTTATTAATTAAAACTCCTTTCTCCATCCTTTACGTACGCTTCGGTACAATTGCGTACCTTTTTCAAAAGGTTTTCAAACCCTAAATACAATAATACTTCAAGTTAGCAATATTAAAGAGAAAAAATTAAAAATAAAAAGAATAATTAATATAAATTTGAACCTGAGATAAGATTAATTTGGAAGAGTAAACCAAACATCGAAAAGGAAACATAGAAACCGATGTCAATTTTGAAAGAATTCAAGTCAAAATGTGAGTCAAAGATTTAGAATACTCAAAGAAGTCTAAAAAAATTGAAGAGACTTCACTCACTTTAAAAACTACATCTTAAACATATAGGAAAAGAGATCTTTATAATGGTTAGGAAGGACGAAAGAAAACTTGACAATATGGAGATACAATAAGACAGTATACGTAACGAGCGTTTACAAAGATGAGTTTTCATTGAAACCACTGATGAGGAAACGCGAGAAACTGAATTTAAATTAAAATGTAATAAAAAATTGTTTCAACTAAAAAATATAAAAATGTGACATTATTTCAAAATACTTTGATAAATTTTATTAATGTTTAAAATTTCAGTATGTAAGTTAACAGTCATCCGTCAGCTGGTTAGGTATGACTCTGATCATCTATCGCTTTTGTGTTAACCATTGCAAAATAATCTGTTAAAAACCGCACTTTACTTTCACAACAATAAATGAGGGCCGTTCTGCAATATAATAGGATATAATATAATAATAATAAAGATACATTTCGCCAAACTGTTGAGAAGGCCCGTCATGATGCCAACGTGTGGCGTCGCTCAAAGTTAAACCCAAGTGGGCAGGGGCATCTCCACTTTCGAGCGATAATATATCCACTGCTTATTAGGGCGAGTCCCCAAATATTGATAACACATACACTTGTACACAATAAAGTTCGTTTTTACTCGAGAAATGCAAAGACCCAAACTAGACGACTGGAGATTCATGTCTTGGCCGCGTGGAGCGCTATATCACTTATTGAATCTTATCATTTGGTGTCACTGGAATATTCAGTGTCACTTTGACTGTTTCAGTAAAGGAGAGATTCCAACAGGCATTCTAGTTTTTATACAATTTATAACAGAAATCGTTACAATACCTAGTATGCCGAGAACAATATCATTTACATTTTTTTTAATTAACAAGTTTCCAGGTACAATGATAAGTTCGTGCCAAAATAAACTTTTAAGATAATAAGTCCGTGAAGGATACTCGAAGACACATCAGTAATTGAGATTTCTCAAGAACGTAATACAGTTCTGTTCACGAAGAGCCACGAAAATTGAATCTTTGGCTTTGCGAATGGAGTGCGCGTTCTCAGAGCAATGACCGATCGGGAAAGAGGATAGAAGAGTTAGTTATCCTCTGCGGATCGGGGTCCGTAAAGTGAAGCTCATCAGAGTGAATTCGCTGGAAGATCAGTACCAAGCACGTGATCTCGCAAGCCGCTGGAGGACTTCGAAAAGGAATGATTGATTTAGAGGAGAAAGATCGACTGGCATCGTGCCAAGCTATCCTTTTACATTCCTGTACTAAAACAAAGCAAAAGTGTTGCGAAATAAGAATATGAAAAGTTAGGGTCTCTAAAGTAAAAATAAAAAATATTTCTAACTACCACTTTCGATTGCTAAATATTAATAAATTTGTTTAAACATTTTAAATTTTACAAAGATTAGGGAGAAAGTAATACAAATTTATAGAAACTCAACCCTATTGAAAGTTCTGACATCGTAAAGTACGTAGGAAACTATAGCGGAAATCCAAAGTGAGTTTTGACGTAGTTTCCTGCGGCGTCACTTAGTCAAACTTTTGGTGTAACTAGTTTGCTTATTATTAAAAAAAGATCCATAAATATCACAAATAAAGTTCTCAAAAACTTGTCAACATAAAAATCAGTTTAATAAACATGCCTAATGAATCATTTTTCTGTATAATTAGCTCATCACTTTATTGCGATAAAATTCAAGTCTAAATACAAGATTTTCTCAAATTTCATTTTATTAAATTTTTTAATTTTTCATAATAGAAAATTATACGCATTTGGATCAAAATTATGACAAATAGAACTTTAATTTCGAAAGAAAAGGATTACGCATGCGGCATCACATACGTGCTTAAGCATATCCAGCGCTTAATCTGCATTTTTGTACTTTAGCACTTTTCTGTATTTCACTTATGAATTACTTAAAATAAGTGCTCAGAAATGAAAAACGCAATAGTGTAAAGCAAGTCCTGGAATTGCTGAATCGCGTGTGCAAAGTCAGAAGCGTATATTGGTCTCCGAATTCAAAGTTTTATTTGTCGAAAGAACCCGCCAAACTTGTAGAATTAAACTAAAACTTCTGTCTTGAATAAACAAAACTTTTAGCAAATCTTATATTTATACTTATATATTGTAATAAAGTAATGAGCCAATTGTATTCCGCGCCCCTTCCTCGAGATCACGTTGTAGTAACGCCTACTTCATACCGCTGTTGCTACAACCTTTAAAGTTACTAGAAAAAATAAATTCCCCATGTAACATAGGGACCTCTCTATCCGTCCTTCGTTCATTTTCTTTGTATCGATGAATTCTGAATGCATATGTATAATTATCAATTAAAATCCAGAAAAAAGTTAACAATGGAAAAGAAAAGTAAACGAAAACGCTCCTCCGAACGAAATGAGGATCTCAGTAAAAGAATGAAAGTGCTAGAACGTATAATCGGAGATTCAGGTGAGAATAAATACATGCACTCGCGTGATCCTTGCACAAATGTCGTTTTCTGCGCAGAAAAAAACTTCGTGGAAATAATGTTTGCCACTTTGCAAATAAAAAGAAAAACGTACTCTATGCGAGATTACGCCTATCGTTGGAGCGTCAGTCTCTCTCTCTCTCTCTCTCTCACTCTCTCTCTCTCTCTCTCTCTCACGGGTTAATCAGAAAAATATTCATCAATATGCTTCTTATAGATTATTACCGGCAAAAAAGACGCTCATTTTATAATGACAATGACTACGACGACAGAAGTCGTTCACGAGAGAAGAGTTACGACTCATATTACCAAAGAAAGAGCAGAGGGATGAATCGCAGGCGAGACCGCTATTATTTGATGAGTGAGAAGTCTGAATCCTCGGATGATTCTCGTAAGGACAGAGAACGGAGCAGTTCGCATAGCAAGAGAGGATTGGAGTCCGACGTTAATACCCAGACCGTAGCGTCGGCGCGACGTCCCGTGAAGAGGAGTTAGGAAAAGAAATTCTTGAGATGATAGGTGGCCGTCTTGAACCTGACTGAATTCTTCCGGATTCGATCCATAAGGACCTCCAAGTACGAACCGAGGAAATAATCAAGACAGGTTTACCGATCTAGGAACGAAAACTCATCGTAAAAAAGTTCCCTCCTCCGAGCAACTGCCTTTTCGCGGAGCCGCCAAAATTGAACATCCAGTTCAAGGCTGCTTTACAAGATGCTATTACCAAAAGCCATACTCGCATTAAAGAAACGCAGGAACGCATCACGGCTTGCATAGGAGGCCTGATGCATGTTTTGGTGATAGTATTGCATATTTCGATAAACGAAAATCTCACAATTATTGAAACACTTAGCTGTGTTAAAGAATTGTTAACCGATTTGCAACACGAGGAAACAATGCTTTTCGGTAAGAAACAATGCTCTGCGGTAAGAACCTGGATAAGACGATGAAAACTGGAAATCCCTCGAATGAACGACCAAGACTCTGAAACCGACAGCGACTCAAAACTGCACCGTTTCAAACAACTCCAAGGACCCGCCGCGTCATCAACAACACAGGCGTCAACATTGGAAGATGTCGAGCGAGCAACGGAAGAACTCGTACAAATCGAAGTACCAATCGACCTCGAAGCCGTGGAGTCAAAATCGCAACCAGTCAAGGAATCAAACGACTGTCAAGAATCGTTATTAGCCCCGGTATGTTGCCCCGTTGGATGGCTCAGATTTTTTCTTCAATAATGCTTGAAGATTACTTCAGACCAAACTGTATTAAGCTGGATCCAGGCTTATGAAATTCCCTTCATGACAACAGCCTTTCAGATTTTTCCTCCACTCGAACCATGTTGGTCTGAGGATGAAAAAATGCGATTTCGGAACAATTATCCAAATTAGTCTCGAAAGGATCCAGTCGATTGATTCTCAATTCAAAAAAATTAAAGCAATTTATAAAATGTGAGCATTTCAAGTTGGAAGACGATAAACGGTCCGAAAACTTATGCCAAGAAACTGCTTTATGGCAACAGTATAGATCTCAAAGACGCGTATCACCTAATCCTGATCAAAAAAGCACACAGAAAATACTTACGTTTTACTTTTGAGGGTACTCTGTTTGAGTATACTTGTCTTCCATTCGCGATGAATTCAGCCCCTTATGTTTTCACCAAAATCTTATAATCAGTCATTGCGCATTTAAGAGAATTAGGATACGTTTCTATAATTTACCTAGAAGATTTGTTATTCATGGGAAATTCCGTTTAAATGTGCCGGAACAATGTAAATTATTCGTGCAAACTTTGACAAAATACCGGATTTATTATAAACGAGGAAAAAAGCTGTTTTGCCCCGTCAAACAGAATCAGACATGTGGGCCTCATTTTCGATTCTCAAACGATGACAATGGAATTACAGAAGGAAAAACAAATTCGAGTCTCCAAACTAATTAAGGAAACCAAAAGGAAAAGTTATTGCAAAAATAGAAAATTCGCTGCTTTTGTTGGAACTCTAGAGTCTTGTTGCAAGACTTTGAAATAAGGTAGAATTCATATGCGCGCTTTTGAGAGAGAAAGATTCCCCACATTGCTATGGAATAATGAAAATTATGAAAGTAAAATGGCGATACAAAAATGGTTATCGAAAGATTTTTATTGGTGGAGCAGCAGCATCGTCAGAGCTACCAATAAAATGAAATTTCTTGAGTTACGACTCGAAATTTTGACCGACGCGTCACTTTCCGGGTGGGGAGCGTATTGTAATCGAGTAAACGCTCACGGCCATTGGAATGAAAGCGAAAGAAAATATCATATTAATCAAGCTAGAGTTGTTATCAGTTTTGTTCGGATTGAAATACCTTTCCAACGAACTGAAAAATTCAGACATTTAATTACGGGTGGATAACACTACAGCAATCGCATATGTTAATAAAAAATGTGGAGTTCGTTCCCGTAAATTGCAGAAAATAGCAAAGGATATCTGAGAATGGTAAGAACAGAGAGACAATTGGGTCGAAGCTTCATACATTAAATCAAAAGATAATGTAGAAGCAGATCTTGAATCATGTCGATTACAACCGGAAACGGAATACTCTTTCTCAGAAGACGCGTTCAAGAATATTGCCGATAAATTTGGGAAACCAGACGTGGATCTATTCACATCAAGATTAAACACGAAGTGCCCCAGATATATTTAATGGAAAAAAGAGCCAGGTTCATTCATGATAGACGCGTTTACGATATAATGGAAAGCCTTTTTCTTTTATGCTTTTCCACCCTTTTCACTGATCCTTTGCGTCTTAGAGAAAATAAAAAAAAAAAAAAAAAATGTTCGGGAATAGTCATGGTTTCAAAGTGGCCAGCCCAGGCTTGGTTTCCACTGTACATGAAAATGCTCACATTGAAGAGCGTTTATTTTCAACCTCATGCTAATCTCTTGTGAAAAATCAATAGGCAGCGTCATCCTGTGTGGTACAAGATTACCCTAGTTGCAGGAGTTTTATCCAGAGAGCTTTCAAAATGAATAAGGTGCCAGAGGAGGCTGCTACCATCTCTATCTCATCATGAAGCGAGTCTTCATTGAAGCAGTATGACACGGGTCTCAAAAATTGGAGGATTTTCAACATAACTAATATCAACAGCCCTTTTTCGTGTTCAGGGTCGAAGATTCTTAATTTTCTCACGACCGAATACAATAAAGGAGCATCCAATAGGTCCTTAAACAGTTTTCGATCGGCCATAGCATTGATAGCGGGGTCAAGCTTGGGTGAAGATGCGAGGATAAGACGTTTCTTTAACGGTATAGCGAATCGTAGGCCACCTCAGCCGAAGTATGATAGCATTTGGGACCCTGCCATTGTTTTGAACAAACTGAAAGATTGGGGCAGTAATGAAAATCTTACGAGTCTGATTTTGCACTTTTTCGCTGAAGAAACACTCATTTGTCCCGCAATGACGTTACAAGCATATTTGTCGAAGACAAAGGGTTTTAGAGGATCGGAGAACAACTTATTCATTTGATTTGAAATGCCTCACAAACCAATATCCTCGCAGTCCTTGAATCGTTGGATCAAGTAAATGCTGCAGTTTTCGGGAATCGACACCTCATGCCTCAACTTCGACCGCAAAAAGGGACGGAGTGAATATAGATCTTTTTTTAAAAAACAGCTGGATGGACACCAAATTCTGAATCTTTTGCACGATTCTACAATCGCGGTGTTAGAAAAGATAATAACGCATTTGTAAGTTCTATCATAATTGTATGAAGCGCCTCTTCTAAAGAGTTCAATTCCCACCAATAAAAATATTATTTTTCCCAAAGTTCTTAACAAGTTCTGAACCCCGTAACTTTACGGGAAAATAGCTTAAAAAAGAATCAAGGACGGAGAGATCGGTCCCTATATAACAGCAAACATTTCTATTTCTAGTAACTTTAAAGGTTGTAGCAACATTGGTATGAAGTAGGCGTTACTAAAATGTGATCTCTTCAGAAGAGGTGCTTCATACAGTTATGATAGAACTTCACTTACAGGTAAGTTCGTTTAATCATGTAAGTATGCAGAAAAATATTTTGAAAATGATTATACGTTTATGGATTTCATAATTATGTTTACAGGTTACTAGGAACATTTTTCTGAAATTGAAGGTTCTTTTCTAATATACAAAAAACAAACAATTATTCACACCAAACTTTTGTTGTAAGTCACAACGTCGTAAACTATGTCTGACCACGCCCGAAATTACGCCCCAATCAAAGTTTTATGCTACGTCGTTTACTCTATCAATTTCCGACGTTGTTGGCCAAGTAATTTAGAAAAATATGCATGATAAAATATAATTGGAAGCTTTTCTTATCAGGTACCCTACATAAAATTTTTTAATAAATTTTAAAAAGGCTTTTTAGACATTATAAAACTCAGCTGGATTATATGTACAAACAAAATGGTTTTAAAAAATTGCTGGATATGGAAGATTGATGCTGTAATATAATCCAGCCAAAATTTAGAATGTTTGAAATGGCTTTTCAAAATTTATTAAAAAAATTTCATACAGCAATTTATAAAAAAAATTTTTTTTTATATATTCTATTATGAATCTTTTCCCAAATTACTTGGCCAACTTTGATTTCACAAATTCATGTAGGCGTACGTTGCAAATGTTTTCCATCGTAGATGGTTTTAATGGGATTTCATTTACTCGAGAACTTTTTGTTTCTTGAATGCTTCGATATGATATTTTAAATTTGTTCCCCAAAGGAGATATAACACTTCGAGAATAAATTGAAACCTCACAATTACTATTCAGAGTAAAATCGATCGAATGGGTAAAAGCTTGCGGAAAATTGAAACGGAAGTGAGTCAAAAGAAATAAGGAAACCAGTAGAACTGATGTATGAGAAAATAAAAATAAACTATAAATGAATATAGAGGAAAATATCTTGACATGAGGGTAAAGGAAAGGTGGATGGTGGTAGGCGGATTCAAAAGTCCGAAGCGGATCGCAGATAAACACCCTCGGGAAATCGTCTGGACACGGTTGAACTCAAGGTTGATAACGGCAACATTTCTGAAAATTGCCGTCACACCTATACACACAACACAATATAAAACGACCGCCAAATACTAATGTATATAATACGATAAGCTTCAAGCTGGAAAACTTAAAGCTTATAAGTCTCTTAAATTGTCCATTGAATTCTAAAAGCCTCTTTACAAGTACAAAGTACTCTTTTAAGTACAAAGAACAGCAATATTACAAACTCAATGAGTGCTTCTGTCTGGAAATGACCGAACGAGAGATTTGTCGATAAATTAATTATGAAGTGAACATACTGATGGAAAGTTTAAAAAATATATTCTGTCCTCGCAGCCAAACTGGTGAAAATATTATAAACAATTTTAGATTAAAAAATACTAATTAATTTGACTATTTTCGCATTTCCTCCTCACGTGCGTGAGGCCGCTCAAAAGCTATACGTCACGATATTTTGAACACTTTTTCCATCCCTCCCTTTCTTCGTCACAGATCATCACACAAAGCATGATTCTGACGTCAAAAATACGAGCACCCCCTTTAAGGGAAAATTCGATCTTCGATTTCATTTGATAAATGCCTGAAATAAAACGCAAAACATACAAACATAATATTTTAACATACTTTAGAGCCCAAAATGCTCTCAGAAGAGGGGAAATTAATGTATAGGCACCATGTTAAATTTAATATAAAAGGCTTAAGATTTTCAATTGAAATATATTGCATTTTCCACAAAATAGTTATATTTTCAAACAAAAAAATTAATTTTATAACAAAAAAGATTAATCTTTAAGTGAATAGTTGATTTTTCGAACTATAAACTTGATTTTTTAAAGAAAAAAGTTGACTTTTGAACCCGGGAAAATTTTCAACCAAATTGTTTAATTTTCAACCTATAAAGATAAATTTTCTATAAAATTGTCGAATTTTCAAACAAAAAAGAATTAACCTTGATTGCAAACAGTTGCATTTTTAACCAAGTAGTCGAATCTTCAAGCCAAAAAGAAGATTTTTCAGAAGGAAATTGAATTTTCAATCAAAAACTTTTCATATTTCAACCAAGAAATTATTTTAATTTTAAATCAGAAACAGTTGATTTCAAAAAAATAAAATAAAATTGCAACAAAACAATTCAATTATCAATGAAAGAGATGGATCTTTAACTAATAAAATGAATTTTTGACAAAGTCGTTCAATTTTCAACCAAGTAGTTAAATTTTTAATCAAGAAGATTAATTTGTTACAAAAATAGCGAATTAACAACGAAGTACTCACATTTTCAACAAAATTATTGAATTTTCAATTAAAAACAATCAATTTTTAACAAATAACGGAACAGTTAAATTTTCAGTTAAAAAAAATTAATTTTCAACAAAATTGTTAAATTTTCAACCAATAAAATGAATGCTAATCAAAGTAGTTCAACATTTAACAGAAATAAAAATCGAATTTTCAAAAAAGTAGTTAAATCTTTGACTAAATAGTAGAATTTTTAACCAAAAGAGATGAATTCCGAACCAAACATATAATAGTATAATTTAAATTTAAAAAAATTAAGTTTCATCGGAAAATAGATGGGCTTTATTATTAGGTTCTATTCATTCAGTTCCCATATAAGCGAAAAAACGTGAACAAATGAAAGTTTCTTAAAAACTAGGGGAAAAAAAAGGACTTCTTTAAAAAAAGGAATTCTTTAAAAAAAAGCGTAAAACAAAATCTATGATTTTTATTTTTCAAGTACTTCAAAAGATTGTTATTCACATTTATATTTTCCAAGTGCGATGTCACATTCTGCGTTAAACCCTTTCCTCTACATCACAAATCGTCAGAAAACCTATTACCCCCTACCATTCACCCCAAGTAGTGTGACATTGTTTTTGAATGGCCTGTATGGATTATCAACTCACCAAATAAAAAATCTCTTTTTTAGGCACGTCAAAATGTCGGAAAAATACTAAATAGAATTTTTGTATTATTACTGAGAATCTTGAGGTTAAAATGTTCTCCCTCGTGGGCTATACTTTCAATATCTTTTACAATTTGTGGATTCAAAGGCGTCCTGGAAGGTTATTTGAATTCGCATACGCTCGGACGTATACGTACTGAGACAAGACTAGATATATGTTCCATGTTTGGATGAATAATTCATGATATCCGTCGCACATATTCAAAGGGTGTACGACCCTTAGACAAGTCGTTACAGTCGAATTCACGAATTCGTGCGTGCAATCATCGAAGTAGTTTATGGTAAAAGGACAATTTTCCATAATTTAAGAAACCCTTTTTAAGCTTCAATTTTCATAGTTAATTAAGTTTTATACATACAAGCACGTAATTTACAGTAGTTCTTATTATTATAGCAAAAAAATTCTAACTAATTCAATATAAGTGACACCTTTTTTTTATAAAGTTCTTTAAAATTATCAGATTAGATCTTTGATTATTTTTTTAATATTTACAAAAGACAAAAAAATACATTTTCAAAGTATTTTCGGAACAAGTACTATACCGGTCAG
>CAKNWU010234365.1:3950-23510 GCA_932072015.1 Andricus quercustozae | reverse complement strand
AAAACCTAACATCTACGTATATAAAACAGTATCTTTGATGAAGTTCAAGTTATTTGAATCAGTGACTAGAAATGTAACAATTTGCTAGTTTCAGGAAGTATCTGTAGTTGTAATCAGTTCCGTCTTTAAGGAACTTCCTCAACGCTAATAAACTGTCAAATTGGGTGGTAGAAAAAAATATAGATACAAAAGCAGGCGATAAGTGAGCGATAACATATACGAGATTCAATATAAACAAAGTGAATGAATGGAATTAAATATTATTATTATTATAAAGATTATAAATAAACATTTTTTGATAAAGTAAGACTGGTTAATAAAGATAAAATGTGATTTGTAAACACCAATTATCTTTATCCTTATAAAAATGGAAAAGGTTTAAATAAATCCTTCCTGACAAATCAGAATCTTCCTTGATCCGGCTTAGAGTGCAATTGCAGCTCCTTCTAATGACTACCAGTCACCTCTATCTCAAGATAAAAAGATATACCACTCTCCTGACTCTTTTCGCTCCCCTCTTTTTTTCTTCGCTCTTGTACCTTTCCTGCCTCGTCTCGTTTTTCTTCTACCCCCTTGGTATTCTCGACCTCCTATTCATTTTTCTTACTCGTTGCCGCAAACCGACTTATCTATCTTCGTCACTCTCAAAGCAGCCTCGTCCACATTATATGGCCACAAATTACTTTTCATATATTTTTATTACTATTTTCCTTTTTCTCCTTCTCTGCGATTTCAAGTTTCCGCCAGCATGTACCTTCCGCCTCACTTGATCTCATGCCCACAGTTCGAACTTTTAAAATCCTGCGGGGCCAATTCGTGACGAGATTCCGATTTCCCCGTAGAATTAATGCTACTTCGATTTCATCGCGTTCCTTTCCGGCTATCTTCCCAGGTAATCCTTCATTTCAACGCCGATGTCGATGTCACGGGATGTACAGAGGGCAAAGAGCTTCAATTTTTCCCGGATAGAAAGGAAGAAGAAGCTCATAATCGATAATTGATTTAAAAAAAGGTATTTTTTGTTTCAGATAATAGCAGTTGTTTCTGTCTTTTATAAAATAATATTTTTCTAAATAATTTGAACTGTTTCTACTATTGTGGTATATTTGCTAACAGGCAGAGCTTAGTTCTAATAGACCCTTAAATTAGGCATTGTTACGATATGTCGCTTATTTTCATTATATATGGGCTGTTTGATATATTATTATTAGTATTGAAATGAAATTAATTACAACAAACATTATTATACCTGATCACACTATATCTTCTCATACTTGAAATATAGAATGGACACTGTTACTTGGTTAATTTCTTTTTGAAAATTGCTTTTCATGGAAAAATTTACAAGTTTATTCACTTCATAAGTTTTAACGAAAATAATACTGTTGTAATTTTTTTACAACATTTACTTTTATTTACTGTTGTAAATTTTTGTCGAAAATAATACTGTGTTTTAACAAGTACACAGCAGTTTACATTACAAAGTTGTCAAAACTGCTACTTTTCAAGTGATCGTAAAATCTGTTTCTAATTGTAAATAAGAACCGAAATTAATTTACTTAAACCTCTATCGGCCTTAAGGAACAAATTTTCATCATGATACTCGCGCTTATCGCTCTATTTTCTGTATATACACTGGGGTCCCGATTTTCCGGGCGTTTCGGGGGTACCCTCAATGGCCTTCACGGTAAATCGAAACTCTCTGAACCGTTCTTCTTCTCTTCCTTGCTTGTGGCTTCTTATAGTGCCGAACCGTAAACTGCGCAACTCCGCTGAACTTGCAAGCGCCTCTCTCTTGTCCGGTGTATCAGGTTCCGGTAAATCGGGATCCGAGTGTACTGAGAACAAAAATGAGGTAATCGCAACTAAACTGTTTAGTTGAGCTGATTTTGCCACTAGAACATTTTAGTTATTAACCCAAACTTATTTTGTTGGCCCAACGAAATATGTTGTCTTATCAAAAAACTGTCTAAAGAAAATGTGTAGATCTTTTTGGGATGAACATCTCAACATTTGGATGAGCTTCTCAACATTTTTTTCTTATCTAATAACCCAAAATAAACATGTATGGCCAATTTGACATGTTTTGATACGTATTCCTTGATATTCTTAAATACGCAAGAAAAAATTATCATATTTCTCTGGCACAAAGCTTCAAAATTATTCAAAAAATTTGAAAAGGGCAACAAATCATTGAAAAAGAAAAATCGTTAAATAATCACCAAAAATAAGAACTTATGGACAATTGCATATTTATTGAAATGCATTCATTCGCATTCTTAAAGATTACAGTTTAAACAAATTACTTTTTTAATCTAGAGCTTGAAAACTGAAAAAATAATAATTTCAATCATTGGAGATAGGTAGCTCTGTCTTTTGCAGTTTTGTCCATTGTATCTCGGCACTGAGTCATGTTTTCAAACCAGTCTTTTCGTGGTTCAAACCGGCTCCTCTGTATGTAATGAGAGACTTTTTATTTTTATTTTAAATTCAAGATCTGATTTTTAAGTTACTTTCCCTGAATTCACTGGAGCTCGCTTGTAATAATCTGAATTAGTGATGCATATCGAGCCGAGAAATCTTCGTTATCGTTCGAAATTGTTCGAAATATTACAAATTTTCCGAAACGAGATTTTTGAACCTTTTTTTTATTTTTGTTCGTATCGTATTGTCTGAAAACCCGTTCAATGTGCTCGTTAAACATCAGTATTCAAAATATCAATAGAAAATGTAAATACAAAAAAATGCAAAATATTTGCGGAAGCAAACGAGGAATCAGATTTCGAACTAATACAGGAAGGTTAAAAAAATAAAATATTTTTGATGAAAAATAAATTATATAAAAGTATCATATGCCATTTGTTCTGAAGTTTTTCAACCTATATTTTCGTAATTGATTAAAAAACTGTTGTTGATAGTATTTATAAATATTTATGACATTATGTATTATATAGCAGAATTTTCAGTCATTCTAGTATCCCTAATTTATTAACATTTAATTAAGATATTTTTATTAATGCTACCTATATTATGTATAAATGTTGTAATACAATATAATAAAAAAGCAATATATTGAACTATGAACTAGCCTCAAAACTCGAATTATTAGGTTACAAATGTCTATTTTGATCGTAAATTCTTATTCAGGGACCAAAAGGAAACCCCCGAGTATCGACTTTCATAAACATTTGCAATTTTATTGTATTTAAAAAAATGTTGGGGCATATTCAACCCACTATTTTCATTTTTTCAACTTTCACCCTAAATTAATATTCAGCAACACAAAAAACTTATAATATCGACTTTCATGAAAATCTTCCTGAATTAAACTGGTTTGCAAGCTTGAATTAGCTTAAAAATTTTAAGTTCCCGAGTCGGCCTAAAAAGTTTTCGCTAAAAAGTTTTCTCTGAAATCTTTTGGTTTGTTAAATGAGTTAATTTAATTTTGAATTCAAACCGGTTTTAAATAATTTATATATCACATATTTATGCATAACTTTAAACACTGATTGCTAGGTTCGATCTACTTAGCGAGATGATCGTCTCACTAGATGATTCGAACCGATATGACGTTTCGAAAAGACGATCACTTTTCTCCTACTTGTTGGATTCTCGAATCGATCGCTTGATATGCATCACTAATCTGAATTCCCTAATTCACTAGAATTCTCGTCAATTCATCTTACATGCTTAGACCATCCTCTTCTACATCCACCTTGAAGGTTATTTATAATTTTTCGAGAAAAAATATTGGACTTCACACATTTTTTTAATCTGAGGCAGAGAACACAAGTGGAGGTTGGATTTCAATGTAACACAAAAAATGCTATGCAAACGACACACTCCATTCCATGGGCATAGAAGACACGTTTTCTAGGCCACACTGTAAAAACAAAGTATAATTTCAGGGCTAGTTTCAGGTATTACAATAATAATCGTTTGTTTTGCATTGAAAATAACAGCATAAAGTTATAATTTATTGATGAAACTGTTTTTGATATAAAAATGTCGTAATGGTTACTGTTTGTAATTTCCGTCTTTCCTCATGGAGCTGCAAACTGAAGTGATCGAAATTGTCGAAAGTTTCACGACATTGAAGTTTGCCACAGCGACGCATCGAAAAGCCAAGAACACCATTGCATTCATCTCGGAAATATGTCGGTGTGATTTTTCTTGTTTTTTTAACAATTTGTTAAACAATTAAATTATTTTTATGTTTATGTGATTGTTACAAAAAAACTAAGCGACGGATGGAAAAACCAAGTACACCGTTGCATTCATCTCGGAAATATGTAGTTGTGATTTTTTTTGTGTAATTGGTTTTTCGATCCGACGCTTGATTCGTTTATAACAATTGTATAAATATAAAAAATAGTGTAATTGTTTAACAAATAGTTTAAACCAAAATACAAAAAATACACATCGATTTATTTCCGAGATGAATCGAAAAGTGTTTTTAGTGTTTCGATATGATTGTTAGTTTTTTTTAAATTAATTATAAAGGTTTCAAATCCATATCTACAGGCATACAGCAAATACATGCTAAGTAACAAATGCTCTAATTGTTTAACAAATGGTTTCACAATAAAAGAAAAAAATACGCATCGAGATATTTCCGATTCGAATGCAATGGCGTAATTGGGTTTTCGATCCGATGCTTCGTTTGTTTATAACAATTGCATAAACATAAAAAATAATGTAATTATTTATCACAAACTTCAAACTCGTAAACATACGATACGATATCTTGGCGATTTTTATTCGATACTTGGTACGATTTGGTCTGCCGTAAAACGCAATTCACAGTAGGTAATGTGACTCCTCCTCTCTCCTCAGTAAATAGAAAATCTGATACGATAGGAGAGAAGATAACGTCCTCCTTCTGTCGATAAAAGAAAATCGGCTTCGCGATAACAACTTTCCATGGACGCTAACACCTTCTGCAGTCATTTCCCTCGACTGGTTTCCATCCTATTTCGTATATCCCTACCCTACCCTAAGTTTTCTCGCTGACAAGCCTGTTTCCGTCCACCTGACTCACTTCCGAGGGATGCCTTTCGCTGTTTTCCATTTTTTTCCCATTTTTTCCTCGTTTTCCAGCGTTCTCGAGCTTTTTTCGATATTAATCCCTTGGTACCTTGTCCTAATTGCTTCCTGCTGGTAATACTTTCATTTCCTCGCTTCTTCAACGAAATAACGTGTCTCCTTTCGCAAAGTATCTCGCGTCGCGTCGCCCTGCTTCCAAGTTCCCATCCCTGAAGCTGGTGCTTTGCCTTTGTTCTATTATTAGTCATAATTTATATTGCCTTGATTACAACGCCAAGTACCTACCTTTATGCTACAATCAATAGCATGTATTCGGGAAATTTATTACCTGCAAGCTTGTTATTGGCCAGCTAATAGTCCTTAGAATGTGACAATATCGATGAAGAGGGAGAATAAATATATTTGAAATATTACTCATAATAATCTGCAACCATACGCAGCTAATACATTTCATTCGCAGTGTGAAGTTAGTTCGCAGGGATGCTTTTATTTTTTTTTTTTATTATCTTACTTTGAGATAGGTTTTCTATCAGAAAGTGACAGTTGATGTCATGTTGAGGATTTATCAATAATTTAAACACTTATATGCACCCGACCAATTTTAATTTCTGCAAATCGATGTGTCCAAATGACAAGGTTCGATCTCGGTGTTACCAAATAAAAAGGTGATAACTCGCGTAGCGAACTCTCGAAGCTTCATAATATTTATAAAACTATGAAAAACATATAATGTTACTGCGTAACATATACATACAAAATATAAGAGCAGCGTAAATAAAACAAAAACTTTACCCATATAATATTCAATGTTCGATTAATAAAAGATCAATATTTTTAATTATATATTAAAACCTAATAACTATGTTCTTTGAAATCAGAGGCATTTGTATGCACTGAGAGGTCCACAGGGTAACATAAATTTAATATACCGAGAAAAGCCCCCTGATTATAAATTTATTTATTTATTTATTTGAGTAAAAAAAGTACGATGTATGCCTGTCCAAGTGAAAAATCTATTAGCAGTGATTACTTACACAAAATAAGCTTTTTTCCAAAACTGGCTTTGGGGACCCCTGAATACTTTTTCTAAATTCTGTAAAAACTCAGAGTTTTGTGTTTCCTTCAAAAGAGTATACTGTACGCAGGCTGAATTGGAAATACACATTCAACGATTATTAAAATAAAATAAAGATTTTATTTTATAATACCGGCTAATAGACCTCTACATAAATATATATTTTTAATCCTGCAAGAAATCAGGGGTCATTTTGAAATCAAAGGAAACACTTTGTTGGTTTGCCATTTGAGAAAAAAATAAATACTTTTTGGACCACCCTAGCAGCATATATTTTCCATCTAATGATTAAATTCCAAAACCATTTAGTAAATTAATCAGAATGCTCTGTAAAATGTAAATAGTTTGAATATTTAAAGCAGAGTTTTTGTACTTTTGACTCTTCACTTACTGTATGCACTACGAATCATGTGTATACATGTGTAGTAGGAATTTTTAGAATTATTCCATAAGTAAATCACACACATATTTTTTCAGATGAGCATCTCGTAAAAATGAAAAATTCATCCTCTTTGTGATTTTAATTGACTATATTAATGGTTCTCCACCCTGGAATCGGCACTTTCAACGACATACAACAACGGAATCATATGCACCACCGAAATCTTATACGAAAATTCTTGCCATATTAACCGGAATTTGTGAAGAAACAGAAGACACTATATCCTTAAATTTATCACACACAGGATTATAAAGAATCAATGAAAAATTCATAAATAATTCACACATAACCTGTCTGAATCTTTCAAACAACAATATTCTTTCTGTATCACCTGCGGCTTTCGAATTACTTCCAAATTTGACTTACTTGAATCTTGCTAATAATAGAGTACCTTTACGTGAATTTCGCCTCAATCTCAAAAATCATAAATTAAAAACACTTGTCCTTGACAATAATCATGTTGGAGACATGAATTCGTTCGTGCATTTCCAAGACACTTTTTCAAATATAGAGCATCTTTATCTTCGTCAAAATCGTTTACAAAGTTTTTCCAACACCAATATATTTTTGAATCTGCGAAATTTATACTTATCAGACAATGTTATAATTTCTGTAGATAAAATCATTGGCGAAACTCCACGTTTAACATTAACTCATCTTCATTTGGAAAGAAATGCTATACGTCATGTCAATGGGACAACTTTGTGCAATTTAGAATATTTAGCATTAGATGGAAACCAAATTGAAAATTTGTGTAATCAGTATTATCATAAGTCGTGGTTATCTTTGAATCGAATGACTAAATTAAAACATCTTTCTTTGTCAGGTAATCAGATAACTGAAATTGAATCAGATTCTTTACTTGAAACAAGTAATTTGATTAGCTTGGATCTTTCTAATAATCAAATCACAACGATTAGCAAAGATACATTCAAGCCATTGCCTATGCTTAAAGTCTTATCTCTCAGTGGGAATCGTTTGACGACTTTCCCTGAGTTTTTGTCTTTAACAAATATTCAAAAGTTGACTTTAGAAAACAATAATCTTGAAAGCATCCCTACTGGACTTTTTTCAGATTTTTGAGCTTTAAAGTATTTGTCATTGAGTAATAATTACATATCAAATGTGGAAAGGCATGCCTTCTTAAATATAATCTCTTTGGAAGAACTTGATTTGTCGAAGAACAAAATTGAAAATCTTCCGGAAGATTGGATGACACCACAAAATAGGATCCGAATTTTGAATCTCAAAGACAACTATTTTACAGATTTCAAAAACTTATCTCTCGAAAATACAGAATACAGAGAGTACTATACCTTTTTATGAATATGAAACAACAACAACTCCATATTTTACACAGGGATATATTGATTATTATAATTAATAAAGTTATGTTGATCACATATTCAATTATTGATGAGGTAATAAATAAAACAAGTGGTTATATTACTCAAAAAAGTATTTATCGGAAATGCAGAATATTTGGAAAATGTCTTTCCTCAAATAAATTCCATTCAGATTTCAAAGATGGAATCAGTTTTATATCTTTCGTAATATGTGTCTATGAAGTTGTAAAATAATCGATAGAAATAAGTATTACGATAAGTACAGTTGTATTTTATTTCTAGCCAAATATTATCTCGTTTTATTTTATTTTCAAATATTGTAGAAAATACAAAAACTTAAGGTTACTATATACTGTGTTCCCAGCTTAAAAGGAAATAAAACCAGATTTTTTTTAATATCTTTACCAATGGTCATTGTTTGTTACTACATAATGAAAATTCTTCTCTATTCGTAGAATTAACTAGAATAAGAGAAATAATATTTCTGACAAACTAAACATATAAGAGAATCTTTATAATGAATTTAATTATCAGAACAAATCAGCGCTTTATGAATGGAAAAAATTGAGAAGTTGGAAAAATGCTGAGTGATGAATTTACTCTATTATTTGAATTTTATTGATATATGATTTTTGCATAATCAGGATTGTTAAAAAATCCCAAATTAAAAATTCCCGGAATATTTTGCAAGAAAAATTTGTAATACAAAAAAGTAGTAAATTCACATATGACATAACATTGAGGTATTGCATTTTCAACCAAATATATTAACTTTTAAACAAATAGTTGATTGCTCAAGCAAAAACATGAACTTTCTACCCAGAAAGACGAATTTTCAACAAAATCCATGAAGTTTGCACTAAAAAAATCAATTTTAAGTTAAAAAAATTAATCCTGAACCAAAAAAAAAAGAAGACTTTTCAATCAAACATTTAAATTAACCAAAGAGGCGATTTTCCAAAAAAAGATTAATTTTCTAAAAAAAAGAAAAACGAATTTTTAACAAAATACATGAATTTTCCACCAAATAGTTGAGATTCCAACTCAAAAATATAAAATTTCAACCAAAAATGGATTAATTAAATTTTGAGTTTAAACACTTAATTTTCCAGACAAATAAAGCAATTCAAAACGAAAGTGTAATAGTTGATATTTCCACCAACAAATATTTTAATTTTTATTCAAAAACAGTTTAATTCAACCGAAGAATACAAATGCTCAATAAACTAGTTCAGTCCTTAACCAAAAAAGATTAATTTTCAAACAAAAAGACGAGTTTTCAACAAAATAAATGATTTTTCAATTAAAAAGAAGTACATTTTTGAGCAAAAATTGATTAATTAAATTTTCAGTTATAAAATTTAATTTTCAACCGAAGTAAAACGAATTCTTAACAAAATTGTCACATTTTCAACCAAAGAAGCAAACTTTTAACTGAAATGATGAATCTTCAACCAAAAAAATGAATTTTTAACCAAATAGAATTTCCAACCAAACAAATGACTTTTCAAAGAAAATATGAAATTTCAACTAGCGAGATAACTTTCCTTGAAAAAATGAATTCTCAACAAATTACGTTAATTTTCAACTAAACACTGGAATTTTCTACTAAGTAAATTAAATTTTTACCTACAAAAAATTTTTTTTCTAGCTAATAGATAAAAAGCCAACCAAAAATATAAAATCAATATTGAACTAAAAAAAATGTTTCAACGAATAAGTTTAATTTTCTACCACAAAAGATGACTTTTTAACAAAACAGTTAAACTTTTACCCCAAAAAATGAATTTTTAACTGAAATGATGAATCTTCAACCATAAAAATGGATTTTTAAAATGTCGAATTTTCAACTTAACAAAAATTTCAACCAAAAATGGAATTTGGTTTAAAAAATTATTATTTTCAAAATAGTTGCATTTTTAATAAAAAAGTATGAAATTTCTACGATAAGAGATGCATTTTTAAACCAAAAAGTCAAATTTTCAACCAAATAGTTGAATTTTTTAACAAAATTGTTGAAGTTTCAAGAAAATAATAAAATTAACTTCAATTTGAGTTTATCGTAATGTCCCTGTCTCTTTCAGGTTTTTCCCTGACATTCCATGACTTTTCCTGACTTTCTAGAATTTCCAAACCTGTAGCAACTTTAATAAGAAAGCTTCAAGTGTTTAGAGAATACGTAGTGTATACAGATACGGCATTTTTTGTCGTATTTTAATTTTTTCGTACGGCATTTTAGTGACTTGTCATAGAAGAATGATCTGTCTCATCTCGAACTTCTTTTCCAAGTCTCCCTTTAAAAAATACGAGTGTTAGTGACTATCACAGAAGAGTGATCGTGAGGATTCGTGATTCTAATGCGCTCCCATCTGTCAAACAATTCGCAAATTATTGATAAATTATATTATTATAGGAATAGTGAAGTGATGAGCAATTATTTAGTTCCTTATTGACACAAAAATTTGCCGGACTAGAAACTTTAAATACGGCAAAATTTGCCGGAGCTCAATACTCGACCTAGAGAATTTTTTTCACATTTGTGGACCTAGAAAGAAAAGGCTTGCATATCTTTTGTAGAAGGGCGTTAGTTTCGAAGGAGAGTTGAGCGGGGGCTGTTGTGATAGGCAATCAGGAGGACGAATCCTAGGAGCCAGGTTGCGGGTCGTTACCGTAGATAATTAATTCTAAGAGCCAGTATTAACGGAAGCACCAGCTCTCGTCTAGAAGAGAAAGAGATGGATCGCCACGAGGGCAATTTTCGCTTTCGACGATTGCATCGGGGGAACGGAAGTACCTACCTTACACTGCCAGATCCTGCAACAGTCACGCCCTTTTTACTGTTGCTCCTCGAGTCGAGTTAAATAGTTAACCGCCCCTTCGACATCTCTTGTCTACTTCTGTGACGTCATTCTCACCACTCGTTTTATACTCCTTGAGACGAGCAAACTAGAACGTCTCACTTCAAGCACTCACTTGGAAATTTTAAAGTTAAGCCCCCTTGTTCATTTCCCAGCCATCGAAATAGGGCACCCACTACCGGCGACGGGTATGAGCCCACCTGCTTTTTGATGATAAGTTCTATTAATGCTCATTCTGTGTGAGCTATCAAAATTCTCTATCAAATAAGCCTATCGGATGAAGCCAATTTTATAAGAAGATATTGCAAAAAAGCGCTGCAATGTCGTTCAGGCGCATTCATTATACGGGTGAAACGCTACAGACAGGATACTTTCGTGTCCAAGGGGTGTAATTATTTTGCTTATTTCATTAGCACTTAGCTTCCTCATAGGTATCAGATAAATTTGCTTCCTCATAGAGGAAGGTTTTTCTCTAACAAAATAAATGGAGATTTTCACAATATTTTTTAACCCTATGTTTCCCTCTTACCGAAAATCTTATTCTCAGAAAATCAGAGAGCCCATCAAAATTTCCATCGATTTGTTCTGTTATAATGAACAACTTTTTGACTTAAAGTAATCTTATATTCCAAATAAAAAAAGTGTTCTTCATGAAAAAATTGCAACCTGTTTGTAAATTTCTCAGTCGCTATTGATTGATCAAGAATGGTTATCGAAAGTGTGTCAATAGGTCAATCCACGCATCTCGAAGACGCGAACAATTACATAAAATACAGTACTGTTATATTCCCAAAATATAAAAAGTCCTCTTATACACTTGGTAAATAATTTTGTTAGAAAATTAAAAAACGATATTGGTAGCTTATGGTAGGTCATGAAAGGTTTGTCAGTTGGGCAATCGATGCATCTCGAAGACGCGGTCCGGAAAAAGTCTTGTGAACCCTGAGGACACGGAACGACCCAAGGACGACCGCTTTCAGCACTTTCCCCGCAAGTGTTTAGCATATCATTCACAGGCAGATATGCTTCTCAGGCTATTAACCAGTGAAAGCCTTGGCACCTACAAGAGCACCGATGATCAGAACGACTAGCTGAACAGAATATTCTGGGTATAACTTGTTGACTGGTGCCGAAAATTCGATAACGAACATGGATCGTTTCTCGAATTCAGGGAGAACTATGTCAGACCTCGAGTGCGCGACAGAACCCAATGTCGAGAATATTAAGTGCCAGTATATTCGGCGCTTTTCATTTTCGACAATTGTCTCTATTTTCCAGGGAGCGTTTGGTGGAGCGATATCAGAGCTAATGCCGTAAGAGTGACAGAGATGGCAATAAATCACTGTTAGTGCCGCATTGTGCCTTCGGATGTACATCGTTCCCGCATGAGTTGGACAACTATATTGTATGTGGACTAGATGCTCGGGGTGTGCATGGCACGCTCGGCTGCTATCATCGGGAATGTCTTGGCTCAAAATGTGGCAACGGTATATTAATGTGACAATTATACTGAAGTCACGGCCAAGTGTTTCAGCAACCTCCTTCGCTGATTTATACAGAAACGCTCCTTGGCTCCCTTCTTCATGTTTTCTGACCATTTTAAGAAGAGGGTCTCGTTCGTTTGCAATTGTATGTGCTGCACCCAGAATGCTCCTGTTGTGAAGACATTCGAGATTCAGTATTCCGGGACCATCTCGACAGCGTGAGATACAAAGTGAAGGAGCGGACGACTTCAGGTGCATGCTTTTGTTCATGTGCATAACCTTTCGTGACCCGATGTCGAGGGATTTGAGCTCGTCTTTCGCCCATGGAACCACTCTAAATGAATAGAGTACTGCCGGGACGGCAAGCATGTTTGTTGCAGATACTTTGTTCTACGCCGACAGTTAGGATGACAAAATCTTTCAGATAAGACATTTGTATCTGCATCGGAGAGCATTATTTATAGATGTTACGTCCTGAATGCGGCTCTGTTACACGCCCAGATATGTATAGGTCCGTCCAGAACCAATGTGTCGTATAGCACTATATAGTTTTTCACTATATATAGTTTTCGGGGCTGCAATTAATATGTTCTCGATTGAAATGAACCTGAGCGCATTTTTCTAACCCAAACTGCATGCCAATCTCCCGAGTGTACTCCTCGACAATCTGTAGAGCTCGATTTAGTTGCTCTGGTGACGTTGTTAGTTGGCACACGATGCTTTCCAGATGAGATAGTAAATAGAGTTTTCCAAAGGTGCATCAATCTCTCTATGTATCTCATTATGTGTGGATGAACCTTCAAGCTTTCCAACAGACAGATCATAAGTCTATGGGAGGTTGAATCGAAAGCTTTCCAATAGCCAATCCAGACCATCGATAGACAGCGCTGATTAGATGATGCCACATTGTTCGTACATCTCTCTTCACAGAGGTCCAATTGTTCGAACAATCCTATCGTTTAGGATAGCTGTAAAGAGCTTATACAGCGTATTTAAACAAGTTATTGGCCTGTAGTTCTCAGGTTTGGATAAATCGCCTTTCTTCGGTAGGAGTATAGTGCATCCTAACACCAGCCACTGCGGAATAGGAATCTCCGACTTAAAAATCTGAGCTGGCAGCGGAAAAGTTCTTCGTGCCCCTAAGTTCTTTCTTCACCGATTCGGCAGTGATTGTAGACATTCCTCCTCAGATGTTATGAGGTTGTCGTAAAGCTTCTTGAAGCGAATGATATTCTTTGTGTTTTCTTTTAATTCTAGTATTGGTATCTTGTAAATCTCTCTCTAAGAAGTCTAACTCGTCGGGCTTGGGTGGATTTTTGACAGAAACAGCGAGATCGCTGAAGAGACACGATGCACGAGCGAGAAACTGTTGATTTTCCCTGACCTGTCCTTTAGTATAATGTATTCTGCTCTTTACATCAGATAACACCAGTCTTTTGTCAATAATGTGTTGATCGATTGTCAGCAGCTTCGACTTGTTTAGCATGGTATGGTAGATCCTCAGTACGTAAGCGAACTTTCTGACCCTTGCCGTGTACTGCCTACCACAAGTTATGTAGTCGATCTCACACTGACCACGGGACACATTCTGTCTTGCCTATTCAATCTTCTTGTTCAGTTAATCGAAGCTTTTTTTGGTCTTTTCATCCATCTTCGGTTTTAGTCTTCGATTTGAATTAACCAAAGCCCTTGCCGCACTATCTTGGGGCTTAGGAGGAACCCGGATGTTAATATTCCTCCTTGTCCTGAAATCGCTACCATGTCTCAGGAGGTGCCTGCTTTCCGCCTTGTTCTTAACGCCGATTCTTCCGATTCGTCTGCGGTTCGTTCATACAGCGGTTCGGGAAGCGCTCTGCGTTCATATCCAGTTTGCGAGAGGTAGGCAGCTTGAATTCGGAAAGACTGTTGTGAAACGTGCTGAAGCTCTGGATGTTTCTGGCACCGCAGAGTGTTCAGACGTGTTATAAATCCTCCGCGAATTATAATAATTCTGGCATCGTAGCAGTCCAGCAAGTCATCCCTGAGTCGAAGAGCGATGCTTTAGGTCCAGGAGAAGCGTCAACATTCAGGTTTCTCTCAAGCCCAAAGATCTGACTTAATTGGATGACTCAGCTTGACAAGACAGTACGTGCCTCGCATTCAGTGTGTGATTGACTACATAATATCTAGCAGGAAGTTCACTGGCAGGGACCGCAATTTCGTATGCGAACTACGGATCTTTCATCACACACTCAACAAGTCAAAGCTGCTGAACCTATCTCGACTCTTCGTTACTGTGGCCCACCCGCCGTTGAGGCATTGTGGAGAAAAGTCTACGTAGTCCAGCATCTACTGAATGAAGACACCGAGAACGTAAATAGCTTCAAGGAGCTGTGCAGTGCCCTCATAACACATGAGGAGGAATGCCCACCTATCACTACCGAAGAGGTGAAAAAAGTATTGAGAGGCATGACCGCCGCGGGACCAGATGGTATGAAAAGCATCTGGTGGAAAAAGTTTCCTTCAACCCACCAGCATCTGGCCCGCATTTTCACCTCATAACTAAAGTCGGAAGAGCCTATTCCGGAGTGGCTTGTGGAAGGACATGCAGTGCTCCTCCCGGAGAAGCTCACCTTGTCTGGCTCTCAGAATTACAGGACAATAACTTTCTGAACACCCATTATAAGATCTTCATAGCTATCCTAAATGATAGGATTGTTGGAATAATCGGTCCTGCGTGGCAGAAGGGACATTATTTAGGACTAAATTCCCTCCAAAGTTCATGACCCAAACTAAACTTGTTTTCGAATTTTCATAAAAAGAGTATTGTTGACACAAACACGCATACAAAGAAATATACCTGGATATTTTTTAAAAACCTCTATGATGAACTAATATGGAAAATTTAAATGTTTTCTTAAATTTTAAATAAAATTTAAAAAAGAAACATTTTTCAATATTCAATACTCTTATTTTTTTTCTGCTACTGAGGGAAATATTTTTGTAAAATATAATAACTAAGTAATGCAGTTTTTATAATATATATAGATTATATATCTTCATTTGTTTCTTATTATTATTTTCCTAGATGAGTGATGCTTTTGAACTTTTCAAATTTTTCTGTTTCAATACTTTTGTACCATGCAAGCGAAAAATAGCACAAACGGAGATTAGTTGGTGCGATTGTGTGTTCAAATTTTCTTCTAAAATGAGTCTAAAAACATTAATAAATGTTGATTATTCCTAATTTTTATAAAAATTTAATCAAACATCGAATTGTGCACTATTTTTACAATTTCTTTTTAAAAAATCGACAAAAGTACAAAAATGTTGATGTCATTGAATCTATTTAAAAGAAAAACGTTAACCACCTATAATTGTTAAAATGTTTAATGCTTAGAATTGAGCTTTGAGCATTGTAAAATATTTTCATTTTCAATTGAATATTTCCAACTTTGCATGCTTTTAATTTAAAACGCTTTAGGAGGTAAATAAATTTGTTACAATCTTTTCAGGCCAAAATTCGTTCCAACAATTCAAAGTCTTTACAGTAAATCATGAAAAGTTTAAATTCGCATACAGTCATATTTAAATTTATATTAATATCTTTGTACTTTGAAATTGAAAGCCTATAAATTTTAACATTTTTTAATTGCGAAGTATTTTGCAACATAAATGTTTTATACTCAATCGATTTCAAGTTCTAGCTTGATTTTAGAGAGCAATAAATACTTGTAGAGACTGTCAAATTATGTTAATAAAAAATTTTCAACGTGGTAGTTATAGTAGTAGTAGTATATAGTATATAGTATATAGTATTATAGTATATAGTAGTATATAGTATAGTGGTAGTTCAAGTTATACTTTAATGAATATTACAAGTATAGTATTCTATAATCCTTATGGCAAAGAAAATTTTAAAAAACCCTTAATTTCTTCAAAATTGATTTTTTAGGTTTCGCAATCTAGAAAAAAATGTGTAATCTATGTAAGCAGATTGTACCTCAAGTGAAGGGTGGCACTTCTAGAGATAGCTGCGCGTTTTTACCACTTTGGACGATAAACAAAAATTGATTTTGCAATTTAATCAACAATTGAGATTTTCGTTGCTATATTAATAGTTAAAGAATAAAGGAGAGAAAAGTTTGCTTGAAAAAAGTCACCAATTTCTGAGAAAATGGAGGATAAATTTTTTTTCGCTTGAAAAACGACGTCAATTTCTGATATGGACAGACATGAAAGATGCAATAGCTGATCATTATTATCAGTTTAATCAAAAGCTGCGAATTTTATTTCTACACTATGGATTGCTTAATGTAAGGGAGAAAAGCGATTTGAAACAGTTATCTGGATTTTAAAAAATAGAGTTGACAATTTCCTTATGATCGTAAAAACGAGTTATAAAAAAAACGAAGTATCTCGTCGTCCCGAGATTCGGGATGACTGGTCCAATATTTTCCATATGCTTGGCTAATCTTCTCGAATTTTCTAAACGACTGGTCCGTCCCCCTTTTCCAACTTCCCCAATTTTTCGGAACGACTAGACGCAGCCATAAAAAAACTGCTTTAAAAAAAATGGTGCTAAATAAAAGTTCATTAAGGATAGAGGGAGGGGGGTAGAAGCGAGGGATATGATGAGAGTATAGGCAAGAACAATAGTAAATATTTCAAATTAAAAATCAAAATCGCGCTAAAAAGAATTTACACAGGGTAGGGGGAGGAGATAGGAGGACGGGCCAGGTAGAAGAAAGGTACAAGATAAAGAGGGGATGGGGTGAAAGTGAAAAAATTATAGAATTATGAGAAAGAAGAGAGGGAGAGAAGGGCGAAGGGTTAAAGGTTGAGGGCTTTCAGGAAACATGGGCGAATCTTATGGTGTAAGCATAATGGGGTAAGCAGAAGGGGAAATATGATAGAGCGTATGATATAGAAGATAATAGGGAAAAGGAGAAATGCGATGCAGGGGTCCTAGGGCCATATGGGAGAGGATGAGGTAAGAGAGGTATTGAAGAGTATTTGGATAAAGGGGGGTAGAAGGGTGAGAGAAGATAGCGAATGGTAAGAGAGTGGTACGGGTGAAGACGGATGAGGTGCGTTAGAGGGAGACAAGATTCATGGGTGGAAACACTGGGGCTGTGGGTGGGGGTAATGAGGATAAAAAGAAAAAGTTTGATAAGTGGTGAAGGAGGGGTAGTGGTTTTGGATGAAAGGGGGTAAGGGGCAGGTTAAATTGATGAGTGGTATAGGGAAAGTATGAGTGATGATATAGAGCTTATGGGGTGACGAGCAAACTGAACGCGGTACGAGTGTTTTAAAAAATCTGATGTGCCAACTATTGTGCAAACAGTTTGACTTCTAATTGCTGCACGAACTTCCTGAACTACTCTTTAATTATTAATTAGTGCTTTAAAGTAAATGAAATGGTTTGAGATTGTTACTTTTATTGTTAATGTTTTCTCAGTCTTTATTAGGTTTTGGGGAAACAAAGATGACTGTGTAATTTAGATACATTTAAAAAAATATTTTCTGACCGGGATGAGAAGTAGGTGTGAAAGGCGAGCTTGATTTGTAGGAGCACGTGAACATTTTTTATCCCCTATGGCGAGCATTTGTCGCATCAGCAAATCTGACCGGGCAAGTCGCAGTCTCTCGAATTCCCAGAATATCCCGTGGGAAAGATGGGGTCAGCACAGCAAGAGATAGAAGTCCAAAGGGGCCAGTAACCATTAAACTAGGCGTCTAATAGTTTCTCTCGCAAAGCCGCGCCGAGGGGGACAATAGCTCGTGGGTTGGCACCCAGTATGATTCCATCAGGACTAATATACCGAGAAAAGAATGGCGCAACAGTATTATACTGTTATTTTGACCTGGGGAGATAATCTGTACAATTCTGGTTAACCTAAGAAGTGAAGAGGTCTAATTAATGTTCAAAGCATTTAGGGAAGATACTTTAGGGGCCGTCCATAAACTACGCTGCCAATTTGAGGATCGGCGGGGTAACGGTCAAAACTACGGTTGGTAACAGGTTGGGGGTGGGGCAGAGCCAGTGAAAGTAAGTTTTGCAAGAGGTGGCCCTGCAACAGAACAGTACATACAATAATATCGTAATGAGTTTGAAAATCACTTTCATATTTCAGATATAATTATTTACTTGGACATTCGTTTCATTTTTGGTTGGAAATTAATTTTTTTTTTTAATGAAATACTATCTGTTTTATTTTTGGTTAAAAAGTTATCTTTTTTAGTTAAAAATTCAATTTTTTGGTTCTTATAAAGTTATATCTTTTATAGTTGAATATTTAACTATTTGGTTAAATACTGAACACTTTTTTTGAAAATTATTTTTTTAAGTTCATCATTTTAGTTTAAACTTCATATTTTTTGGTTGAAAATTGAACGATTTTGTTGAAAATTCTTGTTTTTTTTTTAGTTCAAAATTAATTCTTCTTCATTCATAATGTGTCCCCTAAGGGTTTACATGACATCCGTTTCTTACCGCATCTTGCTCTACTTATACTATTACATAACTATTAATTACAATTCTTTACGCTTCTAATCTAAGCGACTTCCGATTTCTTTTTCTTTCACTTCTCTTCTACCTCAATTTTGCCATTGTTTCACATCTATTCTTTCATTCTTTCTCATTCGTTCCTCTATTAGCACCTTCCAGCTTCCTTCATCTTCCACTCCTCTCCTACAACCTTCCCGTACCTGCTCCCATGTTTCCTCTTCCCATTAATAGATTTTGTACTTTCTGTTCTCTTCGTTCCCCCAATACATCTCTTCACTTACCTCGTTTCCTAATCTAAATCTTACTATTCTCGTCCATCTCCTCTCTTGCTTTTAATTTCGCGATCGTTGCTATCACTGCTCCTTTCTTCCGCTTAATCCTTTTATTTAGCAAATAATTTAGAACATATATTGTCTATAACCCTCATCCCTTTCTCAAACCCTGTGTGATTCGGTGGCTCTATATTTTCCCCCCAACTTCTCTCTTAAACCTCTTTAATAAAAGAACTACATATACTTTATACAATGCTAGCATTAGCGTCCCTCTCCTATGATCTTTAATCTCCTACCCTTTGCCCTTCTTCACTATGGGTACCACTACTCCTTCCTTCCACAACTCTGGCCACCCCTCTCCTCTCCATACTCTGTTGCATATTATTCATGCCCATTCCTTAAGTTCTATCCCCCCTATTTTTTAGACTTCATTTGGAATATCGTATATACCAGGTGCCTTTCCATCTTTCCATATTCCTAAAACCTGGAATATTTCTTTTTTTGTTATAACCTCTTCTTCATCTCTTTTCCTACCATATTTCTCTCC
>CAKNWU010234296.1:759-18275 GCA_932072015.1 Andricus quercustozae | reverse complement strand
AAAAAAAACTTCATTACCGGCAAAAAGGAGAATATAATATGACATATTTGTTCCAAAAATTATTATTATATTTCATTTCTAAAAGTTGTAGGCTCCGAAAGCTAGGATCGTGGCTCTTCAAAGCAACCAATCCCGACGCAATCGAAACGTGCACGCCATCCACTCCTGATCCTTCTGTCCTAGAAGGTAAGCAAGAGTGGAAAATTTACCAGCGTAGAAATGGTCACCATGGGACAAAACATAATAACCATGGCTCAAGCCTTGAAAAAGTTGTTGCCATTAGTTCGCCCATAATATGGCTGAAGTATGTCTTGTGTCCAAATCCCATGGTTCTACCATGGGAAATTACGAACTGCCTTGAGAAATGTTCGAAGTCAATTTTGTGACGAATTGAGTCGATTTCTCCAACTTCAGGCCAACGATTTTACTCTAGGTGCAAATTTTCACCAGCCCAATGTTACACCGACTTTTCCAAAGGTCCGCCGAGATCCAGAAATGATAACTAAGGACCGACTATGTTTACCGAACATTGTTACAAAATATGCTATCAAGTTTGGATCGCCTATTGGGCTAAATCTGTGCAAAAGTTGCCCGTAGTTGATTCAATCATGGGAGCATATATTGGGTCGATGGTTGGCAATTAGAGTCAGTCTATAGATTTCGATTTAGTATCTCAGCCAATCTTTGGCAATGTTGGGCCATAATTGGGCCAATAGGAAATACGCCCCATAGTACGACTTTTTGATCGATATTTATAGCACCTAGTATCCAGAATTGGGCCATTTTCAAAGTGAACCTTATTGAAGGAATTCGTGGAATTCAAGGAAATCGTGGAATTCAAGGACTTAGTGTTATTCAAGGTTTTCGTGGAATTCAAGGAATTTGTGGAATTAAAAGAATTCGTGGAATTTCAGGAAATCGTAGAATTAAATAAATTCGTGGAATTCGTGGAATTTAAGAAATTCGTGGAATTTAAGCAATAAGTGGAATTCGTGGAATACAGGGAATTCGTGAAATTCAAGAAATTTGCATAATTCAGGGAATTTACGAAATTCATAAGGTTCACGAAATTCAAGATACTGAAGGAATTCAGAAAAATTCAAGGAATTCGTAGAATTCAACCAATTTGTGGAATTCAACGAATTCGTGGAATTCAATGAATTTATGGAATTTACTGAATTTGTGGAATTCAACGAATTCGTGGAATTCAATGAATTTGTAGAATTCAATTAATTTGTGGAATTCAATGAATTTGTGGAATTCAATGAATTTGTGGACTTCAATGAATTTGTGGACTTCAAGGAATTCGTGGAATTCAAGGAATTCGTGGAATTCAATCAATTCGTGGAATTCAATGAATCGGTGGAATGCAATGAATTCGTGGTTTTCAAGGAAATTGTAGAATTCAGGAAATTCAAGGAATTCATGATTTTCAAGGAATTCGTGAAATTCAAGGAATTCTCAGAATTCAGGGAATAATTTATTGGATTCACGAAATTTAAGGAATTGACGGAATTGACGGAATTCAAGAAATGCACGAAATTCATGGAATCCAATGAATGCAAGGAATTCGTGGAATTCAAGGAATTCGCAGTATTCAAGGAATTCGTGGTATTTAAAGAATTCGTGGAATTTAAGAAATTCGGGGAATTTAAGAAATTCGTGGAGTTCAGGGAATTCAAGGATTCCACATAATTAGAGGAATGAAAGGAATTCACGAAATTCGTGTAATTCACGTAATTTATGGAATTCAAGGAATTCACTGAATTGATGGAATTTATAGAATTCACTATTCATCAAATAGTGAAATTCAACAAAAAATACAAATTTTTAATAGAAAAGTTAATTGTCAAACAACAAATAAATTTTCCATAGAATATTTAAATTATCCATAGAATATTTAAATTTTCAATATTTAAATTTTCAACCAAAGAGGGAAACTTTTTGCCTAAAATGATGATCTTCAACAAAAAAGTGATTTTTAACAAAGTTGTTCGACATTCAAAGAAGTAGTTAAATTTCCAACCAAACACGTTGAATTTTTAACTAAAATGATGAACCTTTAAAAACAATTACATGAAATTTTTAAAAAGTTTAGCCTTCAACTAAAAAGGATCATTTCTTAAATATAAATATCAATTTGAAACCCAAATTGGAATATTTTGATTTTCAGTATAAAAAGTTTAATTGCAACAACAACAAAAAATGCATTTTCTACTAAATATTTAAATCTGCAACCAAAGTCATAAATTTTTGACTACTGTGATGAATATTCAACAACAAAAAATTGATTCTTAACGAAGCAGTTATACTCGCAACCAAAAACGGTCAATTCTCTACGAAAAAGTTGCATTTTCAGCCAAAAACGATGACATTTCTGCCAAAATATTTAAATTTTCAATCATGGAAATGAAGATCAAAATAAAAGATGCGATAATTCCTTAGAAACTTTTTGGTCCCTGTTCTGGACCCTCATCGGTAAAAAAGGAAACACTTGTTTTGCCTCTAAAAATCTACAAATAATGCAGAAAATATTTATAAAACAGAATAAATAATAATGAATGAAAATTAAAATTTTTAAGTAAATGAAAGAGAAGGGTTGTCTCATGAAAGGAGGCCTTCAATTTTAAATCTATATCACAAGCAATAAATATTGAGAACAGCAAAGGAAACGGAAGGTCTCCAAAGAAAAGAAAAAAAACATACCTGGTACAGTTATAATCGAAGAAAAAGTCAAAGTGAAAATTCAACAGAAAATAAAGAACATGAGTTAACATGAGTTAACAAGTACCTTGTTTATATTTGACAGCTGACCAGTCAGTAAGAAGCGAAGAATAACCATGTCCAAGGAAAAAGGAAACCATTTGGAAGAATCCCCATATTTTGATATAATGTTCAAAATTCCACATGTCAGTAATGCTGTACGTTTATTCTCGACATTTTTTTATATTAAATAGCGAAGCAAGTCATGGAAATGAAGGTCGAAATAAAATATGCAATCATTATTTTGAACAGAAATGTTTCAAAAGAATTATCGTATCTTTTATGTTGACCATAATTTCCATGGCCTGTTTCACTATTTCTAATACTTCAATTTTCAACCAAAGAGATGAATTTTTAAATGAAATTATGAATCTTTAACAAGTAAAATAAGTTTCGAACGATACCAACTGCCGAGCGTGCAAGCAAGAGACAGAAACACTTAAAATGTTCTCAGTGGATGCTCAAAATATGCACGCTACAAGTGTTGATGTAATGCTCATCTTTCCATACGCCACCTATTATGGAGAATGACTAGTGTCATTGTATGTATCAGTGCTACAAAGTTTAATATTGTCCACCAAGATTTGAAGACGAATTAGACCATTTACGTGACTGAATTATCGGCCCCAGCCGCACAGTGGGAGCAAACGTACTTTTTTGTTTTAAAATCGTAGAACTTTTGATAGGAATCACCTAGAGCAATGAACATTTGTTAATTTATAGATGAATACCTAAAGAATATAGGAAAAATAGAAAGAAGGGGGAAAACCCTTTAACCTTGAAACTCGAGGTTGAAGTTGACATTTTATGACTAAATAATTTTATGGCTAAAAATGGCTATTCCGGATTTTTTTTGGTCTTGAACCTCGAGGAGTTTTTGTTTCAGGAAAACGCTATGCAAGTTGATGAATATACAGTTCTTCCCTATTAATCTCTACGTTTGCCATTTAATTAAATTTTTATAGCAGGTCTTTATGTATAAATGATTCAACGTGTTGAATACAACATACTTTGAAATAAAAAATACTTTATAGATCATCAACACTATCAGAACTGGTTTCATCACTGTTAGAACTGGTCGCATCACTGTCAGAGATGGTCCCATCGCTTTCAGAGTTTGTGCACGGTGATTGTCTGAGGTCTTTAGGTTTGTCTTTACTGACGAAAAATTCTGAGTAGGCTATTCTATTATTTTTGACCCGCAGAATCCGAAAATGAAGGTCCCAAAATCGTAGCTGCTCCCCTTTCCAAGATGTAGTCGAAAAATGCGATTTTTTATTAAAACTGATGCATTAAAATCGAAAAATAAAGTACATTATGTAATTCTGTCCCAAATAGTAAACATTTCTATTACAATTGTATGATTGAGTGTTTTATAAATGAAACGAGGAGATTTCTACAACAGAATTTTTCAGTCTTTGTGGTTAAGAGGAATCACTGGTCAAATTTATTTTTCTCCTAAAATCGTAAAAATTCTCTGCGTGCCGATTCTCCAGCTTGTTCTGACCATAGTCCTAAATCCTTCTGAATGTTCGAAAAATGTCAAACAATCTTTAATATGCTCGAATAAAACATGTAGTTCCAATGTTATATATATATATATATATATATATATATATCTGTTGCCATTACTGCCTTTGCTAATTCTTCAAGCACACTTTCTAGGTGATTAATATTGTCAATTGTTCTGGTAGAAAAGCAGAAATCAACTATTTTGTTTATCGTCTTAAATGCACTTACGTAAGGTATCAAAACAAACTGACCTAGATCTTTATAAATATCACGATCCAGTAATTCATCGGGTTCTTTCAGCAATTTTCTGCATGCATTTCCCTAAATATTTCACCATGATAATTTTTGGATACTACTTTCAGTTTCACAGGTCAGTGGAATGCTCTTTCTCGACCAAGTAAGGGTACTATAGACCGTCCCAAAAAAAGGTGATTGACAAACACTTGTAGAATATGCAGCCAGGTATGATGCATTTTTTTAGTACACATATATTATCTTTCTCTACAAACAGTGGCTCATGGATTGTACTGTGACAATCTTTTGAGAATTTAGTTTTACGACCTAAAGAAAAATGCTTCTGATTATCTTTTTTCAAATCCCCATATGTTTTCAATTCATAATGTTTGTCTCATCAGTATCATAAATTGCTTCTTTATTGTCTCTCATGTCTGATAAACTAATAAAACAGTAAGGACACGGAAATGTCGCTTTCGTTGTTTGTTGATCATTTAGCATTAATAAAACTTTGAAATCTGACGTAAGGCAGTCCAGTTATTTGTGGTGTTTCTTTCGTTATAAACTACTTTTTTTTTCTTTTTGCCAATGGAGGATCTGTTGATACATCAGCTATCACAGACATGCAAATTTTAAAATAAGCCTTGCCCACCATCAGCCATAATTTTAACACGGTAATCGCCGGTAATATTTCGCTTTTCTGCTACATGATTTATTAATTCTTTAGTATTTGCAAAAACAGCAGGCAACTTCTTTTTATCATTAATGTGTCCGATCTTAAATCTTAAAATCTTGCTTTGATACATATATTTCAACAACTTCGATCGTATCATTATTATTATTAATGATAGTTTATAATATAGCAATTTGTAAAATAGTTTATAATACATGTTCGTTGGCAATCACGTACATTTATCTAGTTTCTAAACAATATTCATTAAGTGTTGACGTACAAGATGAACTGATCTCAGAAGAACAGAATTTTGAATCCGGTTCGCGAAAGACTGAGCCTGACGCAGACAAGGCAGAATCATGTTGAATTGTCCGAGAAATGAAGCCTTCATACCTCCAAGGCACCCGATTATGAGAATTACAGGATGAACTATGTAGCCTTGGTACATCCTGCTCAGTTCGAAAAGAAGTATTTGATATTTCGCCCGTTTTTCTTCATCCTTTGGCGTAATATTACCAGCGGCTGGTGCCGATAATTCAATCACGTAAATGATGTTCATCTTCACATCATGGAGGGCAATATCAGGCTTTGTAGCTTTGTGAAAATCCAGTAGATCACGGAAATGAAGGTCAAAATAAATAAAACGATAATACTTATGAAACGTTTCGGTTCAAAATAATTATCGCATCTTCTATTTTGACCTTCATTTCCATGACTTGCTTCAATATTTAATAAAAAAAAGTTCGAAACTAAACGCACAACGTTACCAACATGTGGAATTTTGAACATTATATCAAAGTATAGGGATACTTTCAAATAGTTTCCTTTTTCTCTGGACATGGTTATTCTTTGCCTCTCAAGGAATGGTCAACTATCAAACATAAAGAAGCTACTCTTATCAATCAACGAATCTTCCTATTACGATGCAGGAGATCCGGCTTGATTCCTTCATACATCAATTGGGAATTAAAAAATTCCCACATTTATTTCTTCAACTCTCAAAACTTATGTAAGATGTAACTTAAATCGTCTTTTCTTTGATTTATCGATCAACATCCTGAATTTTTTTTTTTATATTTATGTTTGTTGACTCATGTTTTATGTTTTCTGTTGGATTTTTACTTTGACTTGCTCTTCGATTTTAACTTGTACCAGGTATGTTTTTTTCCTTATTGACCTTTCGTTTCTTTCGCTGTTCTCGATATGTATTGCTTGTGATATAGATTCAAAATTGAGGGCCTCCTTTCTTTAGACAGCCCTTCTCTTTCTTTTACTTAAAAATTTTAATTTTCATTCATTATTATTTATTCTGTTCTATAAATATTTTGTATATTATTTATATGTTTTCTACATACCTAATGAATGTTTTTGTTTTACTAATGGGGTTTTCAACCAGTGACAATTGCTTTTCAACAGAATTATCGCAACTTTTATTTTAACCTTAATTTCCATGACTTGTTTCGCTATTACGACAAAAAAAGTTCGAGACTACACGTACAATATTGAATTACTTTGTTGAAAATTCGTCCTTCTGGGTTGAAAATTTAAATATTTTTCTAGAAATGTCATCTTTTTTTGGCCAAAAATGCAACTGTTTGGTTGAGAATTGATCTTTTTTGTTTGCAAGTATAACTACTTTGTTAAAAATCAATTTTTTGTTGTTGAAGATTCATCACATTAGTCAAAAATTCGTGACTTTCGTTGAAAATTTAAATATTTAGTTGAAAATGCGTTTTTTGTTGTTGAAATTAAACTTGTTAAACTGAAAATGTAAATATTCCATTTTCGAATTCCAAATTGATATTTTCATTTTAAAAATTATCTGTTTTAGTTGAAGATTGAACTTTTTTTGAAATTCATGTAATCGGTTTTGAAGGTTCATCATTTGAGTCAAAAGTTCATCTTTTTGGTTGAAAATTTTACTATTTCCTTGAAAGGTGAACAACTTTATATCATTTTAACAAAACTAAATTAAACAAACAAAATGAAATATTCTATTGAAAATTTATTTTTGGTTGTTGTTTGACAATTAATTTTTTTAACTGGAATTGTAACAATTCCTTTTTTGATTGAATATTGATATTTTTGATTAAAAATTGATCTTTTCTAGTTGAAAATTCAACTATTTTGTGAAAAATTGGTAACTTTTTATTGAATTAAACAATTTTCTGTTTAATTTAAAATCATTCTTGGATCAAACATCAACTGTTACATTTTTTTCCACTGTAAACTGAATGTTTTAATAGCCTTTATGTTCGAAAAGATTTCCTCAGGTTTTAATCGCAAACAAAATTTGGTAAAAGTTATTAACAATGAAAATTTAATGTTACAGCATGATCAATGTTTTTATCGTGAATGAGGAAACGGATTTTGATTATTCTTACGTTGAAATTTTTGTTTGAAAACTTTCATCCCAGAAATCCTTCTTCCGTATAGAAAAAGATTGAATTTGTTCAAAAAAATATTTATAGTTTATAAACAAATTACACTCTTTTTGTTTAAAGCTCTTTGTTCTAAAACGTGAATTTCGGAAATCTTTCTTATGAATATCAAAACGTTGATTGTGTTTAAAAACATATAAATTTTTTAATAAAAAAATTAGTCTTAAAACCAACTATTTTTTTAATTTGTAAACAAAATTTGATTTACAAAATTTTTTGAAAAATTTTTTTTTTCAAATTATGCAACAAGAATTTACAACAAAAAAATGTTTGAAAAACAAATTTATGGAAAACAATTTTTGAAACAAAAATTTGTTGACCATTTTTATGAATAAACGTGAATCGCCCGGCTTATTAAAAAGCTTTTGAAGGCGTACTACGTCACATCAATATGGCGGAATGTGCGCGACAGAAGTAGGAATTTGAAATGTGTACAGTTTTCTTTTTCAATTATAAATTCAAAAAAAGTTTTGTTTTTACAGCATGCTGGTATCATTAATAATTTTAGAGCATATACTTCAATATGACAAAAAATTAGTGGATGACCCAATTGAAAAAGGCAATTAGGTAAAGCCCCTATCCTTCGCGGCTCAACTCTCTAATATCTGCTTTGTATTATATATATGTGGTTAAATTACCAGATGTGCTTGTTTTCTTGCGACGTCGAAACATTGAACTCGATTCTGTAAGAATAAATATAGATATGTTATTAACAAATAAAGATTAGGGTGGTTTAAAAATCATAAAGATTAAAAAGTGCAATTGGCACTTGGAAATTATTGTTCCTTTAACAAAAAGAAAATCTCTAAAAAATGTAATACAATCGGATGAATTATTGCACTCTCTTATGGAGGCATAAGGTTTAACTCTAAATAGCTTTGTTGAAATAAATAAATATCTGGGTCGAAAATGTTTGGTGTCCCGTATCATATTCAATTTTCTTATTTCGATCTCGGATATTTTTGTAAAATTTGTAACTAAAATGTTGTGTAATATCTAGGATAGAATGGGATATGGTAGTAAGGTTTGAATTAAATATTCTATAAATTGTGATTCAAACGTAATTTTAATGCTTGTATTTTTTTAAGGTTCCCATGTAGCAAATTATCGGGGAACTATTCAGGTCGCGCTGCATAGAATTGACAACGTCTGGACAAGTTAATGAATCGCTAGTCATTTGGTCTCATGAAAATCTATTTTATATAGTTCCCGCTACAATTTATTTCAGACCATCTTGAAGATGAGAAAAGATTCTTTGCTTTTAATGTACATTTTTCATTTTATATAAATTTAAACACCCTAGATATTTTGGGAAATGTGCAAAAAAATATTTGGATTCAAAAGTTATAAATTTTTTTGGTCGTGGTGGGCTAGCCAGCACCCGATAGGTGAAACCCATATTATCAGTAAACATTGTTATCGCACAACTGCCGGTTTCTTTCAACAATATGAAATGTGTTTAATAAAAAGTATGCAATATAATAATTCTGGAGTGTCTGATGTAATGAAGAAAAATTATTCAAGGGATTTTCGACAGTAAATAAATCTTTTCTTATTAATGAAGATAAAGCTTGTGTATAACCTCTTGCTTTCGGAAATACATACAGTACCGCTGTAAATACTGCATGTTTGCCAAATACTTTTCCATCTGTTTCCACCCAAACTTTTCTTTCATCATTACTTTTTATAACATATTTTTTATAACATAAATTAAATTTCGGTACTATTTTTACAACCAACAGTCTAGAGCCAGCAACTATTAAGGGCACGTGACACTTATCTTATGCCTACTTTACCGGAATTTTTTTGTTGACCATACCAATTTCACTAGAAATTAGATATCGAGCTGACAGTTTGGAAAAATAAATAAAAGGGACTAAGAAACGTTTCTGTACTAATACATTTTTACAACTACAAAAAAAAATCATTTTTGGACAATTTGTTTGTATCTGTGAAAATTTATTAGTTGAAATATCAACTATTATACTTTTTTGTAGACAATTCACCTTTTATGTTGAAAATTCAATTATTTTGTTGAAAAGTCAAGTATGTTGTATGTAAATTGTCAGGGAAAATGAAAAATTAGTGGGGAAAAGATTCGGAAATTTCGAAAATGAAGTTTTCATCCTGCAAAAGATGTATTATCTTAAATACAACAAGTTTTCATTAGTTTTAAGTCCCATATCTTATTATTTCTGGAAACCATAAATTTACGTACAATGACAGAGGGGGTGGTTAGAAATATTTTGTCACCGTTTGTTACAGGGGGGAGCGAGTGTCTTGGCAATTTTTACAACTTTTTTTTTATGTTCTCATAAACACTCGAGATAAACTAGGGATTACTCAAAATAAGTTTAGTAGCATCTGATACAACAAATCAATTCATGAAATGTTTTAATTAATTTTTATGAACTAATCGTAAACAAACTCCAGAAACAAATGCGCTATTTGGCCACTCGTTTTCAGAAATATATTCTGTTTTCACTAAGAGGACTTTAACTTGAATTGACAGTGTTGTGTCGGAAAAAAATCGATCTTAGTAATATATCTGTTATTTTTTTAAACAAAACTGTAATAAAGTATGCACTGTTCGAATCTGGATATCTGTTATACAATTTCTTTCAAACATCAATAAAATTAATTAAAACATTACATGTATTAATTTCGTGTACCAGATGCTTACTCACTTATTTCGATTGATCTCGAGTTCATTTCGATTGAATACGGAAAGATAAAAAAAAGCTTTAAAAGTTGCAATTTTTCTCACTTTATTTGTTAAGTGAAATTAAAATAATTTATTAAGGAGTTTTCAATAAACAATATTGTAGTATCCAAATTATCCATGTTTAACTTAAGCTCGAGTTTAAGTTAGAGACTATAACGTGGAGGAAATTAAGAGAGTATATGTGCAAGAATTCATAACGCCGTGTCGACCACTAGACCTCCGATGAAGTATAAACATCCTGGCTTTTCATGAATCATGATCGTGCTCGTAGTCAGTGTTACGACGAAACTATGACGGTTAAGACGTGGTCACTCATTTCTTCTGATTCCCATTTTATTTTTCTATAATTTTTCACGTTGTCTGAGTAAATAGTTTTTTACACTAACCTAGAAATCTTTATTATAAATCTCACAAATTTTGGGGGCTCGACCGGGATTAACGTGAGTTGTCGGGAAAAGTGTAAAGGATTGTGCAAAGGATTAACTCAGCACAGTTTTCTTTGTGAAAAAGGAGTTTACAGGTTCGTGAAAGTTTTAGGTCATAAAATGAGTGTAAACGGTGAAGATGCAGGCAACCTCTTGTCTGATAAAGTTGATTCTTTGAAGCTGACTGAATTAAAAGAAGAACTGAAGAAGAGAAAAATGAAGACGTCGGGTAATAAAGACGAATTAGTTACTCGTTTAAACACAGTGCTTGCCATTGAAGAAGAGCATGGAGATAAAAATGCAGAAGAAGATGAAGCTGGAGATGAAGATGGAGAAGACAAAGAAAACTTTAAAAGCTTGAAAGAAGATGAAGATGATACAGATGATAGCAGCGATAATGATTCCAGTCATAGAATTGAAAGACGAACGAAGCATTTGTTGACTCTCAAGGATGTTCAGGAGACAATGGATACGTTCAGTGGCGATAATTCCATTAATATGAAATAGTGGCTGAAAGAATTTGAAGAATTGGCCGAACTTTGCGATTGGTCAGATATCCAAAAAGTGATATATGCAAAGAGACTTCTGAGTGGCCCGGCGAAGTTGTTTATAAAATTCGAAAAGAGTACTAAAACGTGGACTAAGTTTAAAAAAGGCTTTGAAAGCGGAATTTTCTCAATCAGTGGCCAGCCATCAAATCCACAAAAAGCTAAGTCAAACGCACAAGGCCTCGAATGAAACATACCAAGAATACATTTACCAAATGTTTGAGATTGCTGGTCCTGCTAATATTGAAACATCAGCAGTGATAAAATACATCATTGACGGCATTCAAGATGCAGAAGTAAATAAACAAATTCTCTACGGTGCCACAATTCTAAAACAATTAAAGACGAAATTTTCATTATACGAAACAATGAAGGAGAAAATGAAAAGCCACATTATCAAGCAGAATTATGACAAGACCAAGAAGATGCAGCCATCGCAAAGAGATAAAAAGGACAGCAGTACGGAGCAGCAGCCAAGAAAGACGGAGAAACATTGCTACAACTGCGGAGAAAAGAACCACATCAGCGTGGATTGTCCGATGAAGTTAAAAGGAAGAAAGTGTTTTAAGTGCAACGAATTTGGTCATTTCGCGTCCGAATGTCCCCAACAGAAAAGTTTAGCGAAGGACTCATCGAAATCGGTTTGTAATATCACGTTGGCTGATAACGGTAAGCCTCATACTATTGTTAAAATTATAACGAATGATTTGCGGCCGTTCCTTGATACAGGTTCAGATTTGACTCTTATTCGCGTACAAAATTATGCAAAGATCGGGGCACCTCCGTTAACGGTACAATCATTAAAATTCAAAGGAGTGGGTGCAAATAATATGAGATATAATATGATATTATCAATTAACTGTGCACGTAGTATTGGACGAATTAATAGAAACAGAACTTATTCTAGGTCGCAATTTTTTTTAAATGGTAGAATATAGTTCACCAGGAGGGGTCATTACAGATATAAAAAAATTGCCAGAAATTCCAGAAAAAGATTTAGAAGATGATAAAGTACCAAGTGTTTACAAAGTTGATCTTTTTAATGATGAAGATAATCTAGACTTAACTTACATTACCAATACTGAATATAGAGAAAAAATAGCACAGATTCTGCATGATTACAAAACCGAAAAAGTTCAAGAGGTAGGAGTAAAGATGAAAATTATTTTAAAAGATGATGAACCAGTGTATCAAAGAGCGAGAAGACCACGGAAAAGGAAGATACAAACGCGATAATAAAAGAATGGTTAAAAGCCGGTATTATACGATCATCAGAATCTGAATACGCGAGTCCGATTGTACTTGCTAAAAAGAAAAACGGTTCTAATAGGCTATGTGTAGATTATAGAATGCTTAATAAAAAAAACGCGAGATATCGTTATCCTCTCCCACCTATTGAAGATCAACTAGATTCTCTACAGGGTTCGAGAGTTTTTAGTACGCTAGATTTAAAGAATGGATTTTCCCATGTTGACGTGGAAAAAGAAAGTCGAAAATATACTGCTTTCATTGTTCCAGACGGACAGTATGAATTTTTAAAGGTGCCTTTCGATCTTTACAATTCTCCGTCTGTATTTCAAAGATATGTAAATACGATATTTAGAGATTTGATTTCGAAAAAAATTGTATTGACATATATGGATGATTCGATTGTACATTCCCTGGATTACGAGACAGGTGTGAAAAATCTTAAGATTGTGTTAGATAAGGCAAGTCATTTCGGATTAAAACTCAATTGGAGTAAATGTCGTTTTCTACAACCAAAAATTGAATATCTTGGGCATGTAATTGAATCAGGAAGTATAAGTCCCTCAGAAGATAAAATTAGATCAGTAAAAAATTTTAAAACACCTACGCGTGTCAGAGAAGTTCAAAGTTTTTTGGGTCTAGGCGGGTATTTTCGAAAATACATTCCAGGATTTTCAGTTATCGCACGTCCGTTGTCTAATTTATTGAGAAATGATGTCAAGTTTAAGTTTGAAGTAGAAGAACAACAAGCGTTGCAGAAACTTAAAAAATTATTATGTAGCCAACCCGTTTTGAAACTGTACAGAGTAGAAGCGGAGACAGAATTGCATACAGATACATCAAAGCACGGATACGGAGCGATTTTAATGCAGCGAGGTAAAGATGATAATGCGTTTTACCCAGTATATTATGCGAGTGGGAAAACCACACCATATGAGGAAAAGTTTGATAGCTATGAGATTGAAGTCCTTGCAATTGCAAAAACATTAGAGAAATTTAGAGTTTATCTTTGGGGCATTGAATTTAAGATTGTGACAGATTGTCAAGCTTCTACTATGACCATGTATAAAAAGAATCTTTGTTTTCGAGTACATAGATGGGCACTTTTCCTCGCGCCGTTCAAATATACCATGGAGCACCGACCAGGCCGACAAAAGGGGTCAGCGTGAGGACAATAATGTACTATTTCTACTAACTATGGCCGAAAATGAGGAAAAAGATTGATCTGCAATAAAAAATGGCATTTTATGTAAAATAATTAATGACGATGTACTAAAGTCGGTTCCAAAGGTATAGGCCCCTGACTTTCTTTTTTTGCAACTCGCACAAAAAAATCTCTGAAATATCTAATGAAAAGCATGTGAAAGCTTAAAGTCTTCCGAATGCAACGATAGGTTTACTTTTGTCCTAAAAATTGTTTTCAATAGTTAGAGGGCAAAACGCCCCAAAAAACAGGGTTTTTCGGCCTCCTTATTCAAGGGTCGACTTAGACCTGTTCCCAGAAGGAGGGCGATGTTAGGAAAAATCTGCAAAAAATCACAGATATTCTTTGAACATTTCTGAATACAATGCATTTTCCACAATGCTGAAATATGCAATAGTTTACTTTATACGGTGGTTTATTTACAAAAACTTTATCTTGCCAACGAATGAAGATAGGAAGCCGTTTAATGGCTCCAAATTTGGAGTTTTGTCATGCGATTTCAGTGCAATAATTAAATTGATGATAAAATCATTCTTACTCAAGAGATATAATTTGTAATATTTCTGACTTTAATCAGTCTGGGGAAAGTCAAAGTCGAACCCTTGAAAAAGGAGGCCGAAAACCCCTGTTTATTGGGGCGTTTTGCCCTCTAACTATCGAAAACAATTTTTTAGGACAAAGGTGAACATATCGTTGCATTCGGAAGACTTCAAGCTTTCAGACGCTTTTTATCAGATATTTCAGAGATTTTTTGTTGTCCGAGTTGCAAGCAAAAAAAGTGAGGTACCTATACCTTTGGAACCGACTTAAGTAGTTGTACCAAAGCTGATGCAGTCACAGCTAGTTAGACAAGCGCATGAAAGAGGTCATTTTGCGATTAATAAAACTGAAGCGATTTTAAAAAGAGACTATTGGTTTAAAGGAATGCGATCTAAAGTTTAAAAAATTGTGCGAAATTGTATAAACTGTATTTTAGCTGAAAGAAAACATGGAGAGCAGGAAGATTTGCTTCACAGCATCGAAAAGGGCGAGTGTCCGCTGGATTTTTTTCACGTGGAGCACCTCGGTCCCCTTCTGTCTACGAAGAAAAGCTACAACCACATTTTCGCTGTGATAGATGCTTTTACAAAGTTCGTATGGCTTTATGCAACAAAATCCACGAGCGCTGCCGAAGTTGTTCAACGTTTGAAAAAGCAGTCAACGATTTTTTGAAATCCTCGGCGATTCATATCGGATAGAGGAGCGGCCTTTACATCGCACGATTTCCAAGCCTACTGTAAAGAAGAGGGGATTACTCATGTTCGTGTTACCACAGCTGTGCCGCGCGGAAACGGTCAAGTGGAAAGGGTTAATAGAACACTTATACCACTTTTAACGAAACTGTCAGAACCAAAACCTGGAGAATGGTATAAACACTTAAATTTTGCTCAAAAATATCTAAATGCAACTGAAAGTAGGAGTACCGGAACAACGCCCTTTAATTTGCTGTTCGGACCTCATATGACAATGAAAGAAGATTTGCAGATAAGACAAATTGTCGAGAACGAGTGGATCACAATGTTTCAAGAAAACCAATACGAAATTAGGAAAGAAGCAAAAGAGAATATCTCAAAAATCCAAGCAAAAAATAAAAAGTCCTACAATAAGAAAAGAAAAGTAGCCAGGAAGTATATGTATGATGATTTGGTAGCGATTCTGAGAACACAAAGTGGAGGCAAGCTGAAGTTCCATGACGAGTTCCACGGTCCATATCGCATAACTAGAATCATGCGTAACGATCGCTACGGAGTCGAAAAGGTTGGCGAACATAAAGGTCTCAACTATAACGTACAGTAAATTAAGAGAGTATATGTGCAAGAATTCATAACGCCGTGTCGACCACTAGACCTCTGATGAAGTATAAACATCCTGACTTTTCGTGAATCATGATCGTGCTCGAAGTCAGTGTTACGACGAAACTATGACGGTTAAGACGTGGTCACTCATTTCTTCTGATTCCCATTTTTTTTTTCTATAATTTTTCACGTTGTCTGAATAAACAGTTTTTTACACTAACCTAGAAATTTTTATTATAAACCCCACAATATTGGAAATCGGATGAGAATTGTTGGCTCTAGGCATCATACATTTAAAAAAAACTTTTTAAAGTACCTGCATGAATGTTAATATATGATTAATTTATGTTAAAAGTAATAAAAATTGTAAAATAAAAAAAAAGCTCAGTACTAATAGTGAAAAATGTATAAGCAGATTCTTTTTTAATTGAAGGAATAAGTAAAATGAATTAGTTCCATAAAGACTTTTTTTAATTGATGAGAAAAATTAAATTATATTTTAGAGGAATAAAAAACAATTCGCGTGCCTGTAATATAATAATTTAATATTATTATTATTTTATTAGGAATCTGTATTATCATCGGAGATGGTAACGATCAATCAGAATAGAAATCTTTTCACACACCATGAAAATGGAAATCTACAATAGCGATCAAAGTCATCTCCTCTAATACAGAAAATTTTAACGTCTTGTCAGACTAGATGTAGCTATAAATTGAAAAAAAAATTTTACTTCAATTTATTCAGAAAAAAATGAGAAAATACGGGTGGGATTCTTTTTATTTTTTCCCCCCCCCCCCCCTTTCGACAGGCCCCAAAAACCACCCTATAACGGAGGATTAAGTATTTTTCTGTAAAATGGTCATAATTAATACTAATAGAAATCTGTATTATCATCGGAGATAGTAACGGACCGACCATAAGAGAAATCATTCCACACATACTGTGAAAATGGAAATCTACATTATCGATCGAAGTTATATCCTCTAATATCTCTAATATCTCTCTGTAGCTTAGTGGTTAGAGCACTTGACCGGAAATCAGTTGACCTGGTGTTCGAATCCCAGTGGAGTGAAAGGAGTAGATCTTTTTTGTGAATACATTTAATTTCAAAAATTTCATAATTATTACTTGTCAGGGTTTCGTAGCACCTGACAGAAATCCTCACGCTTGTATTTTCGGTCAGGTGTCCGTCCATCGCACTTTTTTCTAGGAGAAGTAAGAGGAAATGAGTTGTGTGGAAGTAAGTGAAGTAGAAAAAGTATGGGAAGTGAGGGGTGGGCTAGTTGGGTAGGGTGGGTGAGTAGAGGTACGGAAGTGATGGCTGGGGAAGAAAATAAGGGAAGAGTAATGTTAGGTATTGGAGTGCAGAGAGGGGAAGTATTTGTGGAAGAAGTTAGGGAAGGAAGGGGAAACGATAGACAAAATGAGTAATGAAGTTGTAGAGGAACATAGGGGAAGTAGCAGTGGGAAAGTGCGGGAGGCAGATGTTTGAACGACGTAAATAACGTCACAATAGGCTTCCTTTATCGTTCGTATATTCTTTTATCAAATAGTCATTGTTTAAACTATGTTTATTTGCTAAAAAGTCTAACTTTTCTTCACAAAATTAGCTATTTGCGCAAGGAAAATTCCACGTATGCTTTTTTTTGGACAACCCTAATGTATTTTCCATCAGAAAAAAATGATTTTGTTCGTTTTTTTCAGCATCGTTAATATTAGGTGTATTGAGTTAATACTAAGGATGTCCAAAAAAAGGAACCATAAAACCGAAAATTCCACGTATAATTCTGATTTAATAAATTTAATACTTTGTTTTTGGAGATTTTTGGGCACGTACTATCAGGAAAAAATCGCGAGCTAAATAGCTGACATGGTCGCGCGGCCGATTTAAAAACGAATATAGA
>CAKNWU010234292.1:3170-14544 GCA_932072015.1 Andricus quercustozae | reverse complement strand
TTCTTAAATTAAAAGAATTATGTAATCCTCGAAAAGTAAACACGAGTGCTCACTCACTACTGGTACGTCACTAATACGAGTGGAAAATTCTTCACTTTCCAGAGCGTAGGGATCTAGATTGTCAATTGCACTTAGTTTGTTACAATAACGGACCTTCACTTCACCAGATAAACTCAAAAAGTATTCACCAGACACTTTTTATTTGCCGAAAAACACATTTCTTTAACTAAGATAATACACGCAACGCAATGTATACAATGAAATGTTATAACCCGAGGTCTTCGGACATTTTGAAATGACGTCACAAGTGGAAATACTCCATCGACGAACGCGCGCGCAACCAGACCCCCAAGAGTATGGAGACCAGCGGGACCGACGATACATGGTACCACTCGATCAAAACCGTGCGATCGAGACTTCACTTGCAATCTACCCCAGCAGGCGTACTGAGTTCTGGGAAGAACAACCAGGATAGCTGGCATCGAGGCATCGAAGATGTTGGTCGAGACCATCACGATCTCGCGAATTATTGCGAGACAAGGTGTCCAGGAGTTAAACACACTCAGATTTTTTTTTATTACTTTTAAAATTTTCTTTTTCTTGTCACTCGAATTTGGTTCCTTTTCACAACCTTCAAATCCCAACTTACCCAAATTCATAGTGGGGACGGTTGACTTGCGTCTTGCCAGAGTAAAGATTTTCCTTCAACCGGGCTCAGGCCTGAACATTGAGAACTAATGCTCGTAATGGTAAGAGATGGGTGAACTGGGTTCCCATTCTGGAATTGGGTACTGATAAGACTTTCCATTTTGATTTTAAAATTTGACACTTGCTCGTTAAAACGGACTACTCAACCAGGGCTAAGACCTGGAAATTAGTCCGTTTGACATTTGACGTGTGAAATTTTAATGAAAATTAGAGTGGAAGAATTTTTGATCACCCAAGTTGGTATTTGAACTAATAACAATAATAACAATAAATTGAAAGGCTAGGTAAATTAAGTGGAATTTTAATTTCAACATGGCACTTAGTTGAATCAAAATGAAGCTTAATTTGAAAAAGTGAAAAGGAACAGAGTGAAATTAAATAATAATAATAATAAAAGCTCCTGGATACAGTTTGGGTACAAAAAAAACATGCGGTAGATTAGGTATTTCAGGATTTCTCGAGTACAATTCAAACTTAAAAAGAGCAATTTGGAGCCAGGCATGTCCGTAACTCCATACGCGCTCAAGTCAGTCCACATCCTCTCAAAATTTTAATGTAATTGATTATTGTTTGGCATTTGAGATGAATCTTAACCCATTAGAAATAAATTCGATTGCATCGTTGGCATTCGTAGAGATAAGATCACCAGAAAATTTCATTTCTCGCGAATTTCTAGCCGCTAACTATTTCAAATTTCGAGGTTTGTGCACTTTGAAAAGTATCATGACTAACACCGATGGGGAAAATAACCTTGTCCTGATCCCTAGGGTGTCCTTAGTGGTAATTTTACAAAGTAGGATGGTAAGGGCTAGTTTTAATATCCTCCCAACACTCAATCCAGTTTATGTAATTGGACGTGAGTTGTTGAACAGGCTTAATTAAAAGCAAATGAAACAATCCCTTTTTGAACATACCTACGTTCATAAAAGCTGTTTGAATTGCGACAGAAATATTCAAGACAGAGACAAATAAACTTTCCTGGGGATGATTTACTTTTCAAAATGCGTGGCTCAAAGTTATAAGAGAGAAATTGTGGTTAATGAAATCAATAAATCGGATCTAGCATGAATAAATATATTCTTCCAAAGGATCTCAACGGCCAAACAATTGACTAATGTTACAAACTGTAGTTTATGAAGAGATGGCTTTTTCATCGAGTTTCAACTCGTAGGTTTAGCGCAATGGTTAAGACTGCCGACTGCTAGGCGATAGATTTAGGTATAGATGTAGGTTCGATACCCCGTAGCGTTAGAAATTTTATTTGTAATATAATCTTTAAAAATATAATATATGTATTCACTGTACACCAGGACGATATGTAGTCGTATATAGATGCGTCCTGAAAACAATTCAATGATTTTTTATTATTTTTTAAATTAACTCCGGTGATGGCCGCCAAGTGCATACCGGAGTTATCATTCCAGCAATCGCACGATGTTGGCAGCCGATCTTCGGCAATATTTTTGCCGATACTGGGCCAGTGCTGGGCCGTATCTAACTTCGCACTTGGGAAGTCCCACTTTCTCTGATTTAATAGACCGTATTGGAGCTCGAACAAACGCTGGGGTGTATTTCACCCCAGGTGACTAAAGAGGGTTAAGCCAAGTGCCTCCGAATAGTTGATACGAAATCTCATTTGGATTGTGGGCTGTTTTTGTATAGAAACCCGGCGAGACCCTTTTCAACCAAAAATAAAGGAATTTTGAACCAAATAGTTGAATTTTCGATAAAAAAGATGAATGTTCAAACAAGAAGATTTATTTAACGCCTGGACAACAAATTTCAACGTTCCAAGCAATCTTTCTGCCAGGCTTGGCTTCTGAAAACATTGAGAGAACGGTGGAATCTTCGTAAACCGAGGTAGGCGTCATTATGACGATTTTTCTGCCCTCCAGAGTTTTCGCTTTTCTTTAAATGTTGAGTGTTTTGAGTATGTAATTCCAAGATTTGTGAGTTTTTCATATTAAGATTTTGCTCACCATAAGCTGTTAATTTAATGAAGGTTCTCTATTCCTTTTTTTCTTTCTTGAAGTTTGTTAGTTTTTAACAGCATTTTTCGCGAATTTAGTCAATGGATGTATTAGTGCCAATGCATGATCCCTTTTGCCCGGATATCCCCTATAGTAATTTGGACGATCGAACGATCGAAATAGAGTTCAAGTGACCTCTCCTAGCCGAGTTAGCGGATTGCCGACAGGTTCAGGTCAGCGAAGTAGGGATGATATGCATTCTATAGTGCGAAAGTGGAATATCAGCTACAATGGAAAGCGCCATAGTAGTGCGGAAGAGTTCCCAACTCAGATTGAAGAATGCCCGAAGTGTAGTTTCTTGTCAGATGAGGATCTTTTTAGAGCACTCCCGTTTTTATTGAAACCACCCGCACAACACTGGTATAGGTTGCATTGGGAAAAATGGGATTCGTGGCAACAATTCACCATCGCTTTCAGACGTAGATATGGAGGAATGTATTTTCAAATGCGAGTTATGGATGAGGGCAGTGGTCACAGTTAGTCCCATATTTCCCCTATTTCTCATAAAATCCCCTATAATCCCTATATTTGAGAATTTTTTCCACTTTTTCCCCTATCTTTTTCGAAGCTGCGATTAAGTATCCAAGAATGATAAGAAACAGAAACGTATGATATTCAAAAATTAGCACCACAATGCTTGTGCAGCTATGAGCATGCGCAACTAGCGTTCTATAATTGATATTTACTAGAGGCCTTTTGTGCTGCGATGGTGCATTTATACCTCTGCCCGTCTGACCTGTGCAGGCATTTATCAGCCTTATTTTAACTATGGCTCATAACCAGGCTTTCCTCAGACACCAACGATGTCAGCTAATTTCGGCTATCCTCCATTGGGTACTCATGCTGTTGAAGCACCGAATCTTTCGACTACTGCGGTGGGCCCAAATGCGAGAGGTGCAAATCCTCTAGTGCCAGCCCTCTTAGTGTGCACTACCGCTGGTGACACTTCAAGAGGGAACGTCGTAGTTTTAGAATTGCAAACAGCAAGGACACGTTTATCGTGGCTGCTCTAAACTTAAAAAGGTTTTTTGTCACAGTTGTGGCTAACCTGGTTAAATTTCTACAAACTGTAGTGGATGTTCGTGGCCCAGGCGGGGAAACGAATAGGGGCGAGTGAATCTAGGCGCCGATCACTCCCCCCTTTCGAGGTTAAGGCCCCTTAGATTCTATAAGAACAAGTGAGTAAAGTATTTGATGAGAGACGCCTGTTTATTACAGTTAGTATTGATGATCAGTCACTACACGGTTTCTTCGATGCAGGCTCGTCTTGTGCCAATATAGTTAAGCCGGCTTTGGGAAATTTTATTGTTTGCTTAAGAAATTAGCGGAACAACCACGCCCGAGTATTATGTACCCTAACGGGGTGATCGAAAAACCGCCGGACAAGCCACATTACCTCTTAAATTTTTAGGTTTAAGAAAGTATTTACCGATTCGTTTTGCACCAACTTTTGACTGTGAAGTTTTGCTTGGCCATGAATTCGCGGAATTAATTTATTTTGACGTTATATTTAAGCCTCGTATTTAGAGAATAAGTAACGGTATTTAGCGAACTTACCAGGGACAGGAAATTGGTTCCGATTCAACCCTGCCGAACGGAATATCGGATAATCGTGTAGAAGTTGCTGATATTTCTCTGTCGAATCAAACCGTACAACCCTGTGCCGGCATAAAGGAATTAAAGGCTTCGGAGGCTAAATATTTAGACGATTTTATAAAAAGAAAAATTCCTCCTATGCCAATCAAGCTTCCTGCCGCACATTTGGTGGAGCACCATATTCAGGGACATTCTCCCATCAGACAAGCGTATCGGCGTCTTTCTCCCAAGCTTGAAGAATCCTTGAGAAAATCCGCGCAAAATCTCGAAGTTAAGGGAATTATAAGTCCTAGTAAGAGCGAATGGTGTTACCCGGTTGTCATGATCAAGAAGCATACCCAATGAGAAATATTAGCACAATTCTAGACAAGCTTTCGTCTGCACGATACATTTCTAAGATTGACCTTAGTGAGGCATTCCATCCGATTCCTCTCCGCGACGAGTATAAGGAATTCACTGCCTTCCCAGTACCGAGCAAGGGGCTTTACCATTATAATCGCATGCCTTTCGGGTTATACCTTGCTGGATCGACTGATAACACAGGAATTTAAGCCTAATGCATTCGGGTACATGGATGACATAATTGTAATTAGTGAAACCCTTCAAGAACACATTCATTGGTTAGAGAAAGTCTTGGCTGTAATCATCATTGTCGGACTTACGGTCAATCCCGAAAAAAGCGAATTCGGTTGTATTCAGGTACGTTATCTCAGATATTTAGTGGATAAGATAGGAATGCATCCTGTCTCGGAGAAAATGGAGTCAATAACATCTAATTCGGCTCCTACTACTTTGTGTAAACTTAGCTGATTTCGTGGCATGGTCTCGTGGCATAGGCGATCTATAAAGGATATCGCCCAAAAATCCGAACCACTCTATCGATTATTAAAGAAAAATCGAAGATTCGAATGGGGGGAAGTACCCGAAAAGGCCTTCCAAGAATTAATATCCGCTCTAATTTCTGCTCCCACGTTATCTAGACCAGATTTCAGTTTGCATTCTGTTTACAAACGGACGCTAGTAGTATGGGCTTAATAACCGTAATCACACAAATCCAAGATGACGTGGAACACGTCATTTGCCTTTAATAGTCGATCTATGCAAGGCGCCGAGAAAAACTATACTGTGACGGAACAAGAATGCTTATCGGTAGTATTGGTTGTAGAAAACTTTAGACCGTATCTGGAAGGGTATCACTTTGTCTTGATAACGGATCACAGTAATCTCTGATGGCTCTACCACTTAAGGGATCCTATTGGGAGTTTGGCTAGCTGGGCCCTTAAATTATTACAATACGATTTTGAAATTAAACATAGAAAAGGCGCATTTCACCATGTACTAACGCGCTGTCGCGCATGTTCTAAACAGATTCTGAAGTGATATGTGCTATTTGCAAGACTGGCGATCTTTGGTACAGACGAAGAACTAAATTAGTTCAGGAAATGATCTATCAATTTCCTGATTGGAAATTAAAGGGCAATCTACTCTAATGCCACGGCCCAGACCGTCTTACTTATCCATTGTTGCCTGATTTAGAGGCTTGGAAGCTGGTTTAGCTATTAGAACTTCGTGATAAGGCGAAGCACACGATACTACGACCTCTGGACACTTAGGCGTAGATGAAACCTTCCCAGGTCTTTCGTTCCTTTACTTTTGGCTCGGCATGTTTAACGAAGTTGCAAAATACGTTTGAGCATGTAAAACTTGTCAGAAGATGAAAGTAGACCAGGCGGGATCAGTAGGTATAATGGGTAAACGGCTGACCGAGCAGACTTAATCGTTTGTATCGGAAGATATGATGGGTCCGTTGCCGCCTAGTCGCTCTGGTTATCAATATGTTGTGGTTGAAAAAAAATTACTAAATAGATCGAAAGTTTTTCAGAAATTTTTTTCAGAAAGGCCAATGCCGCGAGCGTTTATAAATCGTTGGAGGAAACTGTTATTTTTAGATGGGGAACTCCTGATGTACTGATCACCGATAATGGCACAGACTTTGTTAACAAACTCATTTCAAAGACCGCATTGGAATTAGGGATTAGGCATTTGACTACCCCACTATATCATGCGCAAGCTTATCCGGTTGAGAGGGTTAATCGCGTGCTAAAAACCATGATATCATCTTTCTAACAGGGTGACCATCGTAGCTGGGATAATCATCTTCCAGATTTCCCCTTTGCGTATAACAACGCCCTACATAGTTCCACTCATGTGTCGCCAGCGCTCTTAAGTTTTGGTAGAGAGTCTAGACTGGCTAAGTCGTTGAGAAGTCCGTTCAAGGTTATATGAGTAATATCACCAGTAGTTTATGAGATACAGGATAGGTCTGGAATAATTTAGAAAGCTCATATTAAAGATTTAAAACTTTACTGGCCGATTGATTCGAACCTAGTTAATGAAAGCCCTTTTTCGCAGTTTAAAGATGAGAAAGGAAGTTCCCAAGTTCCGCCTGGAGACTGTTTAGAAACTTCCAAGGCGTCGGGGTCATTCCTGTCGCCTGCAGATAAGAAGACCTAGCGCCATTGATCAGGCTCCCCTACTAAATGCAAACAGGGAACCGGTAGATAGGAGAAATCGCTTCCCAAAAGATGCCGGGATACCGCAAGGACGCCCTTATCGACCCGTCGGGATCCCGAGCCCAGAATCCACGGAATTCCTCCCAGGAGGAAGAGGGGAAGGCTCGGAAGATGTCCCAGTACAGGTGAGCCCGGAACCGTCACCAAGTCACACACCACCAAAGATTCTGGTATCCCGGTCGCGCACTTCGTCTGCGGCTAGGGACCAGGCAGAGCCCATATGCTCTTGTGGAGCGATACCGAAAGTTCCGTTCCGCCCGAAGCCCAATCGGCTTTAAAAACCAAACGTAGGGTACCTTCCGAATCCTTCACTGCCCAAGGGGCAAATATGGGAATCGGAATAGAACGGTGGGAGCTAGAGGATGGCGGCGAGACTAGGATGCGGGACCCGGGAAACCTGGTGACTGAAGAGGGGCCACAGGTGCTGGCCCAAAAGTGGGCTCAGAATTAGTGACCGGAACCCTGCTCTCCCAGGGCACAGGCCTTTTACCAACCACTGATGCCCTCACCAGCTAACACCTGCTGGAATTGCCATCGTCCGGGGTATGTGTTCAACGAATGTCTAGTTCTGACAGGGGTATTCTGCTATTATTGCGGCAAGCCTGGAGTAAGGAATAGTTAATGCCCGAGATGTGCAATAAAATTGCGGCATGGAGAAGGGAGTTCTTATTCACCTCATGAACAGGGTATTCGTACTCATCTGCGTCCCATTTTTGTGCCTCCACCCCAGGCGTTGCCTGAGCCCTTCCAGGGCCTATTACCCCCTCTCGAATTCAACGCTGGACCTTCGTCGAACAACCAACTGGGAGACAGACAAGTTCTCAATTCGGACCAGCCCATCATTCTGGCTCTGGTGGACGCCATCTTAACGACTCTTATTCGCGGGTTGGTTGTGAGATTCCTTGCGTTAGATTACTTTTGCGCATAGTTAGTTTTAAGCTGCTTTCGTGTAATCATTAGGGCGTATAGATAGTTGTAAGCTTTTTTCGTCTTAGCTGCCTTGATGCGCATTCAGTTAAGAACACTTTACGTTCAAAGATATCCACAAATTCTTTCTTTTTGTTTAAAAGAATTTAGACCGGACTACAGTCCGACAGGGATGTGAGATTAAAAATCTTTTGTGAAGACGAGTTGCGTCTGCAGTAAAGAATTTGCAAGTTTTTGTTTGTTATTTTAATTATTTCTCATTCTATTTTTTTTCTATTTTTTTACCGTCACTTCAGGCGTTCATGATTTCCTTCCTAGATTTGCAGAGTCCATTTTATTTTTTATTTTCAAACTTATTTCTTTTTCAAGATATATGTACTTTATATTATAAGTAGCATATGCTAAAGTAGCATATGCTACTTTAGCGATTATTGATGCGTTTGATGTCACCTTCAACAGAAGTTAATGTCAGGTATTGTACTTTTTAAAATTTTTAACGCAATAAAAAAAAACTATTGCAATTACTCCGTGAGCTTCTAACGGCAATTTTAATGGAGATTCATAATTGCAACAGTTAAAATATTCATCTTGCTGTTTTTAGTGAGTTTTTTGGCAAGTTACAGGAAGGATACTATATGGACACTATAAGGATATGCTGTAGCGTATCTGTTCCGTACACCCGATCCGCTAGGGTTACCAAGGCAATCAACTTGACTACACTCTAAGCGATCGTCAAACTTAATGCATAATCTGAAGGTCGGATTACTGACTCTTGCTGGCCATGGAGATCCCGATGATTAGTCTGGGAGGGGTTGTTGTAACGTTGCGACCTGCCACTTCGTTATGGATCCTTCCCAGAATTATAAATTACATCAAAATATTCTAAACGCCAAATAATCCATGGTCAATACCAGCTCAATATTTAAATAATTTAGAAGTGAGTATGAAAGGAATTGGAGTACGTGGAATCAGTGTGAATAGAATCAATTTAGGTTATGTTTATATATTTTCTTTTATATTTTCTAGTAAAGAATTACAATTAAATTTCACTTTAAAATCTAGAGTCAAATAGGTAGCTGGAGATTTATTGTAATTAGGGACCTGGCGTCTATCTCTGTTTCGACGTATTCCTTAGTTTCTCGTCTCATCAAAATATTCCTCACTGTCTTTTTAGAAGTTTCGCACTTCGCAACTAATGCCGCTATCCAGCTGACTATAAACACCTGCACTATCCAGTACACTATCCGTTTACGTGGGTCTATTCTACTGATGCCTGGCCGGCTCAGAAATAATCCAGATCACTCTGGATTATGAAAAGTTGTAACGTACCGGGCCGTACTATGCTCGGTACCTGTTCAAGCATACGGACGTATTATCTTGCCATATACTCGAGCCGGCATATCAACTACCAGAGGAACACTCAGTCAACTCTCACAGAGCGGCCACCGTTTACAGGGTTAAAGAGGGCAGCACCTGACGAATAAAGATTCTGGGTGGATGGAGAAAAGTGGGTTCTTGTGTTGGCCATCGGCACGAAGGACGAAAAGAAGATTCCTTGACGCCTGGACGACAAATTTCCACCTTCCAAGCGATCTTTCTGCCAGACTTGGCTTCTGAAAACTTTGAGAGGATGGTGGAATCTTCGTAGACCGAGGTAGGCATCACGATTTTTCTTCCCTCCAGATTTATCTTCCCGATTTTCTTTGAGTGTTGAATCTTTTTAAGACATGAAGAAGCTCGTCTTTTTCTGGCATGAAGCCATTGACATTTTACGCGCCGTAACCTGTTCATTTAATGAAGGCTCTCTATTCCTTTTTTTCTTTCTTGAAGTTTGTTAGCTTTTAAGCATTTTTTGCGAATTTAGGTTTATTTCGGTTCAAGAAAATTTAGTGTGATGGAATTCGGAGATCATGCCCCTTAGGCAACCATGTAAATATTATCGCACAGAGTAGCCTTTCTAAATGTAAATTAGACACTTTTCACCTAGTCAATTAATAAATTATGCTTATACTTTTATTATTTTAAATTCTGCGTCATAGTATTTTCTCGCCTCCAAAAATCCCTCTACCTCTGAGCTAGGGACTTTTTAGAAGATTTAAATTTAAGTTTAGTTATGAGAATAGAATTAGCGAAAAACCAGATTAAATTTTTTTTTTTCGGGTGACACTGAGGAGGTGTCTGGCGCAGAAATTTTCTAACCGAGCAAATCAAAATAAAGTAAGTATCGATTACAACATTAAATTTTTCTGTCTTTCTTCCAATCAAGTCTCTTTTTAGCTTGTGCGCTATTCCCCGCATTGCGTCACATAGAGCTGTGAAAGTCGTTACAATCTTTAACCCAAGAGTTGAATATTCTACCAAAATAGATGATTTTTCCACCAAAAATATAAATTTTCAACAAAAAAGTTGATTTTAAACTATGAAAGACAAATTGGACCAAAAATAAAGTAGTTACATTTTCAATAAAAAAAATTATTTTTAACCAAAAAAGACGAATTTTCAATAAAATACATCAATTTTCAACTAAAAAAGTTTTAAACAAAATAGTTTAAATCTATTTGGATGACCTATTCAAATTACTCGGAATCACCTAGACTACTCTTGATTTCAAGTTCATTATACTGGATTACTTAAGATTATAACGGGATTACTCCGGTTCATAAGTTCATATTACAAGTGGATTACCCCGGATTAAAAGTAGATTAATAATTAATTAATTAATAATTTCAATTGCCTTTAAACTTTTGGAATTGAAGACTTTCTTGGAAATAAATTTAAATTAAATTAAATATAAAATTTCCCATTAAAAAATTTAACAATCAAAACATAATTGTGAGAGTTTTTAATTACGTAGGCCACTCTGAAAGTTCCTGGAATGAATAAGAAAAAAAAATTTGTTTGACGCAATCTTTATTATATCTTTTCAAAATACTCTCTATTAACACTTTTACAGTCGTGGATCAATTTCTGTCATTTAAAGACTTGCTCTAAAGAACACTATTAGAAATTTTCCGCTTCACGGTTTCTAGAATCTCATTCCAAAAACTTTGAGAGTGACCCATGTAAAACTTTCAAATATGTAGTCCAAAATTCGAAAATTTTAAAATTTAAGTCTCTCTGAAGTTTAAAAATATTTCATAACTTTGAGTACTCAATAATTGAAAAATAAGAAAATTTCTAAGTTAGAATATTTCAATGTTAAAGAATAAGAAATTTTAAAAGCCAAGTTCAAATTACATTTTCTTTGTAGTAAGTGTTTTTCCGGAATAAAACATTTCATAGCAACGAATTTTCTTTCGAAGACAATATCTAGTATTATTCAGTATTTTATTCATAAGATTTGAATAACAATCCCTTTAAACTGACATATAAAAATTTGTTTAATATTAAAAACTAATAATATTAATTGAGCAATGTTTTCTTTTTCAGCATATTTTGAAAATGGTTTTAATTAATAATAATCTAATAAGCTAATTATAAAGGCTTTTAATCATAATTTCTAACTTATATTTAATCAATATCAAGTTTTTTGAAACTGCC
>CAKNWU010234279.1:1426-20749 GCA_932072015.1 Andricus quercustozae | reverse complement strand
TTTCTTCATCTGCTTCCCGGGGGGCACTTAACTGCGTCAAAAAATCTCAGCCCGCGGTTTTTCTGATTCTTAAATCGAATTTGATCTAAAGTCATTAGGCTACGCCTCCGCTTCGCTTTCCGCGCGTTCGGATCCGTTGGTTCCAGTGATCCCCTCTTTTCGATGTTTTATTGCGCGCGCAATTATCGATGAGTAAAATTTCCATATCTTCATATTTGCGTAGTTTCTCGCATATTCTGATTTCTGTGACGTCATTTAGTTGCGTGACTGTACTAATCGTTTCCTGCGTTATTATAATTATAAAATTTCTAAGGGCCTATGACCACCCATTTCACTTGTGTAAGTTTTCTACGGTCTTCAATTTGAATTAGAAAAATGATATGCGTTTAGTTCGCGGGTACCATCAAAAACTAACTGTCAGTTATCTCCACGTGTTCCGAAGCCACCGAAAAGCCGCCGCATCCCGTTAAGGATGCTCAAAGAAAGGAATTAGATTCCTTGCCCTTTCGGTGACTTTAAAGGTCGAGCGAGAATGCACCCCAACCCCTGCCACTCCCTAACCATCAACACAAATGAATAAACAGAAAATGAATTAAAATGATAGGGAACACTCTGGCCAATGGCCAAGCATCTCGGCGAGATTCTCTAAGTCTGTCGACAACAAATTAAATAAAATCTACACTCGCCACGGCGCACGCTGGCAGGAACTGCATTTTTGTCGTTCAAAAAAGGCTACAGCCCACAATTTTGCCTCATATTTGCAATTTTTTTCAAATGAAGTACGCTAAATTTTAAAAGAGCACGTTGGGCAGAGAATTTTGAATTTTCATTTGGTTTTTTAATTATATGTTTACTCAAAGTATGAGATAATCGTGATTTAAAAAAAAATTCTTTACTCTTCAACAACGGTTTGCATATAATGAAAATCATGTTCAATCAAAGCGAGGGTACTCTCAGAATACAAATAATTTGATTATTGTGTGTTTTAATTACACAGGCCGACAAAATTTGACCAAATGTCAGAACCGGAAACCAGAGTATACCTTTCCGAAGGTTTTGAGTGCGCTGAACACGAATCTGGCGTCAGAATTGCTCTATCACGTCAGGGTTTTAAAATATCCTTACCGAAATGGGCGAAAATCGCGATTTTAGCCTATATTTGAGGTTATGTAGCATCGCTATATTATTTTTTTCGAAAAATTATAGTCATAACCTTAAAGTATAAGCCTTGCCCTTTCAAATGCACTTCAGTTTGCTCAAAAATCATTTTTTTTCTTCGAGATATTTAATGTTTTGCGGTTACTAAACGTGAAGGTATACAAAACTTGAGGAATTCATGTAACTTAAAAACTTAAAAATTGAATATGTCAAAGAAAAAAAAAGATATTTGAGCGAACCAAAGTGCATTTGAAAGGGCAAGACTTATACTTTAAGGTGCTGCCTGCAGTTTTTCGAAAAAAAAAATAATATCGCGATACTACATAACCTCAAATAAAGGCTAAAATCGCGATTTTCGCACTTTTATGTTAGGATCTCTCAAAACCCTGACGTGATAGAGCAATTCTGAGGCCAGGTTCGTATTCAGCGCACTCAAAACCTTCGGACAGGTATACTCTGGTTTCTGGTTCTGAAACATGTCGGCCTGTGTTATTATAAACGAATTAAATCGACAAATAGCCAAATGTTGTCAATTTTGTTGAAACTACTTTTTTCTTAGCTAAAAATGCTTAAAATTATTTTGAAAGTGATTATTGGGCAAAATTACCATAAAACATTAACAATTATCATTGTTATAAACAATTTTTCTGCAATAATTAGGAATTTGTGGTTTTTCAATATCGGATTTCCCTTTATTATCAAAAATTACTCGAAACCGTTAAAAGCAGAATTTCGAAAAATTGGTCCTTATCCAGTTGTCATACTCATTTCTTCAAATGGTATCATTAATTCATGCATTGCATGCACTGAAGTTGTTGATTGCAAACTATTTCGCTTTTAACAAAACGTGTCCAAAAAATTTCGTGTGCAATATGCAGTTTCTTCAAATATATTTTTTGAACATCTCGCCACCGGACACAATATGTAGAGCAAGAAACAAAACTTGTAAAAACAAGGCCCTTAATTTAAACAAGGCTTTTAAAAAATCATTCCAAATGATTTTAACAAAATTCAAACAAGTATAATATGAGGCTTCTCAGTTGAAACAGGCTGTTTATTGTAGACTTAAGTTTTTCCCGCCTTTGTGGAATTCAGAAAGAAGCCAAATTTTGTTCTTTAGAAACTTTCTTCTCAGAAAAGCAATTTTTCCAACTTCAAATTTGATAGCAACAAATATCTGAGAGGGCTTCTGCATTCTATGAGAATGCATTTCATAATAGTTTAGTGAATTCAGTAATAATATACCTTATTAGCTACAATTAATCGAAAACAACAGTCGCAATTACGAACATTATTTTTTACAGTTATTGCATCAAATATTGTATTAAATTAATTTTATTTCAAATTCTGATCCCAAGAACAGGCTTTATCGACTTTCCTCCTTTTGAAGTATAGCCAACATCGACCCAAATTAATCAGTATTTCTTGTAGCTTGTATTTACCCGTGATCCAAAAAATGGAAATCTAGCTTTTAAGCTAGTTGCATAGAAACTGTTCCATCGATATTTGTCACTTTGAAGAATCGAAAGTTAGTGACTTTACCATCGTAGCTTGAATAGCTTATCCTGTATTGATGTTTTTATTTGATCAACATTCATATTTCAGCATTTCTGTTTTCTATTTTTCCCATCTTATTTTGTTCTTTCATTTCGAAATGATAAGTTTCGGCCTGCGAAGCTACTTAACCTTTTTTTAATTCGCCTACTATAGTCCAAGCCAAATTTAAGCCAAATTTGTTATAATTTTTAGTATACTGCTTGGACTACTAACCGACTAGTTTATAGGAAGTTTTATGCTGTGAATACCTCCAGTATTATCAACAAAACATATGTTCAATTTATGAAAATTCGTATGTATAATGTATAAATCTTCCGCTTAATTTAGAGTTCAGATTGTAATAGTTTTTAAGTAATAGCAAAAGCTTGTTTATAATGTCTTTTATTTGTGTTTGTTGGCTGTAACCAATATTTGAAACCTCCTACTTGTTATGCGTTTATGTATAGTTAAAAGATGTATTTAAAAAAAAAATTTATTTAATCATATTCGAATATATGTCAATTTATTTCTTTGATCACTACGTAGTATACCAAAACTAAAAAAAACATACTGTTTCATTAAACAAGAATTTTTTATTTAAAAAAGTGCTTTCTGTTGTATTCCTAATTTGAACAGGAAATTTAAAATTTATAGTTAAATTACCATTATTTACATTTCTCATGTAGATGCTAAAGTTGCCATGGTAAATTAAAACTCGAATATTTTTGGTTAGAATCATCGACATATAGAAATGGACCGATAACGCTGTAGGGAGCACGGAAATGGGCTTTAGGGAGAGAGAAAACCTTTGAGAGGTAGACCTGTCTCTTTCTAGATAAAGCTGATTGGTCGAGAGCATTTTCGATGGGTGGAGCTTGATGAAGCACAGGTCCGTGCATTGTACAGCCCTGAAATAGAAAAAGGCAGGTCTACCTCTCAAATGTTTTCTCTCTCTCTAAAACCCATTTCAATTCTCCCCACAGCGTTATCGGTCCATTTCTATATGTCGATGGTTAGAATACCATCACCTACAAATTCATAATGCATTGTTATTTTACAGAATCTGTCTGGAAACTTACATAACCTAAAAGCTGAAGTCCAAAATAAAAGTGGATATTCGTTATTGTCAGTGAAAAATATACTTGGGAGTAGGTAATAATCGGACCTACTCCGAAAGTGGTAAAATTAACAGAATTATTTTTTTACAGTGTATACAAAATTGACACTAATCAATTTGTATTATTCAATGTTATTATTTAATTTCAAATATCAGGAAATTTTCATGCTTTCAAAACGTATTGTAATTTTGTTGAAAAAAATTTTTTCTTAGCCGAAATAAACTTTCGCCTGGAAAATAATTTTTTTCTCTTTAAAACTGCGTTAAACTTTGGTGTGAAAGATTTGCAGCCATTATTTTCATAAAATATTAACAATAAAGAATTGTTTCAAGAAATTTTTGTAGCGACATATTTAAATTAGCGGTTTTGTTAATGTTGATTCCTTTGAATCATTTGAGTTACTGCTGATATTCTTGAAAATGAGATATCTGTCATTCTATTTTTTAATTTTATAAGCAATGGAAGTGAATAAATGAAAAGTTTTGGCATTTCCTGTTTGAAAAAATCGGTCTTCGCCATTCTGGAGATTTTTTTTAATAGTAGGTGCATGTCAATTGTAGGATTAATCTTTCAGCATTTGGTAACCAATTAATGGATCAGAATTTACCAATAATCTCTGTGCTAAATCCGTGTCCGTAGCAACATGAGAGATCTTGCTTGTTCTGAACAGTCGAATATTTTTTAATCCTTCATTTCGAGCTTCAGCTGCTTCTTCGGAATACTGTCCTATTGGTAAAAGAAAATATCTCGTTACAACCGGACCATGCAATAAAATCTTGTTGACAGTCAAAGGCATATAGTACCATGGGTCCAAAAGTGCTAAAGCTTTAAATTTATTAATTTAATTGGTTTACGAGATTAGCAATCGTTTTATTTTAACAAATATAATTAAACCTATGTAATTTTCAAGAATATCTGCATCAGTTCAGACAATGTAGTGAAATCCGACATTTAAAAAAAAACATATAATAAATTGAAATTTAGCGCACTTTAATTTTCAAAAAATTGCAAATCGTGGCAAAATTGAAGGCTGTACACTTTTTTGAACAAAAAATAGTACATTGTGTATCGAGGGTGTAAAGAAGGCAAAATAACCGTACGTCTTCAATACAAACGATACTTTTTGTCCTACCCTCCTTGAAAACAAGCCTGTGAATCAGATAGAGGGTGGTTGGTGTACTTGACAATTTTATATTATAAGTGAAAGGAAGAAATGGCGTACTTTGCAGTAGGGAGCCTGTGGCTCCCTTCTTCTTCCTTTTTAAGATAAAGATAATTTCCTCCATATTCTCACTTCCGTGGTGCAGTGTATGTGCAGCGGGCGTAAAGTTCTATGTAGCGGGCGTAAACTTTGATGTAGCGAGCGTAAAGTTTGATGTTGGCCTGGCGGCGGAGTGCGCATGTGCAAACGTCACTGGGCTGGAAGCGGCCACATTACGCATGCTTCACGTGCATACAATAGCGTGTTTTCAAGGGGGGTCTGAAAAAAAATGCATTTCCTCCCACTGCGGCGCGTGCCGTACCAAAAGATTAGCATACCTTGAATACGTAGATACGTCGAACAATAAAAAATAGTACTTTCTTACTTGTTTGAATTCCACCAAATATTTATTAGAGCAAAGCCGAGCCGATACAGTAGTCTAGCACAACACGGAGAAAAATATACATTAAAGGACAATATCTAGATATTACTGGATCATATCTTAGCGATTTAACTATGGGACATAAATCCAGACATCGAAGTAGAGCATCCGAATTCTCGAGCATTGATAATAATGCCCTGTTCAAGGTTAACATAAGTGATGCCTGTAGCGCCAAGTCCTTATTTTCTTGATAAAATTATGATATTATTTCCTGGGTTGAGACCGAAATAGCTCCTGGCGCGGCGAGGACCGCAGCCACGCTATTATCCGATATTTCTGACTCACTGATGCAGCTACTACCCGTAAGTGTTAGACGTTTCTCCGCAATCGCGGGGCAGTGACAAATTATGTCAATATGCCCTATCGGTTTTCCGTCGCTAGGTTGTTCAGTGCCCATAATCTCAGATTGTAGGACTGTCCCCATCACTGAGCAGATGTGCCTCGCCGTTAACCCATTCCTCCTTCGTGGATAGGCTAACACGATACTTTTTGTCGAAGAGATAGCGAGTGGGTGTTTTGTCCCTGAGCATGCTCAGGTTCGGCCTACTCGCGATGTCGGTTGGGATCCGCGCTGCTGTCGAGATCCTTCCGCCGTTTACCATATTTTAGCTCCAGGCCGCCTTCGCAGCCACGATCTGGATGGTCAGGTAGAGGGGCTCCAACCTTATTATTGCCCCCAATGCCATCTTGGGTGTCGATTTCGGGGCACCAATGACGCCTCTTAGAATCAGTCCTCTGATTCTTTCCGGTCGAGACTTCACAGTGGACAGCTTGACCCTGCTCCACCTGACAACCACCGCATAGGTTAGCCTGGGAGGCAGGATCGTATATCCACATAAGTGTCTCCAGCTTCAAGCCCCATCTGTTGCCTGTGGCTCTCCTACAGAGCCATAGAGTTGCTACTATCTTTTTGCACTTTTTTTCGAGGTGCTCATTCATTATAAGCTTCTTTTATAGGATGACTCCTAGATATTTAGCTGATTCTTTGGTTTCCAGTTGTTGTCCTCCCAGTTTCAGTGTACTCGTGGTTCCCCACTTATACCGTCTGGTGAATACAACCGCGTCCGTCTTACTCGGATTGACCGATTGCCCAGTCTTCTTTCACCAAGAACCCACTGTCCCTAGTGCTTGCTGCATTACTCCGAAGAGCGCATCCAGATGCTGGCCACGCACCATAACCAGAATATCGTTCGCCGAGCCTATAACGTGGTGGCCCTGACTCGTGAGCAGATGAAGCAGTTCCTCCACAACCAAGAACCACAGCAGGGTCGATGAAATGCCTCCCTGCGGACATCCCCAGTCAATAGTTCCACATAAAGTGGTATCACCCTTAGTCGTTGTTAGGTTCCTGTTGGCCAATATGTGGCAGGTCCTTTCCACGACTGCAATAGGCACATCATGTACAATCATGGCCGCCCTGACCGCCTCTTGAGAGGTGTAGTTGAAGGCTCCTTCGATATTTATAAAGGTTCCAATCGCGAAGCCTTTCTGCTTCAGTTGTCCTTCGATACTGTTTACTGCTCCGCTTAAGGCCGTGTCGGTCGAGTGACCAGCCCTATAGGCGTGATGATCCGTGTGAAGTGGCCTACTCGATAAGGCGGAAATCCTTGGGTGAAGTGTAACCGATCCTGCCTACTTTCGGAATAAAGGCTACTCTCGTACTTTCGTCTCACGAGCGGCCCTATGATGATGTCTCCATCCCAGTGGGCAAAAAGACATTGTCATCCTGAGGACGTTCTATAGGCATCCTTAGGACGTCCATGTTAGTCAAGTTGATTTCCTTAAGACGTCTCATATCCAAAAGACGTGTTTAAGACATAAGACGGCTTTGGGACATCAATTGGACAGTAATGGACGTCTTAGGGATGTCTTTACGACGTCATAAGGATGACGATGTCCTTTTGCCAACTGGGATCCTTCTGTGAAAAGACGGGATATATGCCATCCGGAACAAGAGACATGTAAGGACTGAAAGACCTCAGGACCCACTTGACCCTGAAGGGATTAACAATTTCGTGGGCTAGCCATCGTTTCGGACCCAGTTGGGCCACAGGCGGCTTTTGTTGCCTCAGAAGTCTGGCGCCCTTTTTTCCAAACCTTATGAAGCCCAGAAAATGTGCCTTGATCTGGTGAGTCAAGGTCTCCTCGTCCGACGCTGAGTATTCTCCGTTGGGCAATTTTAGTGTCGAGAATAGCATCCGGGTTTCGAGAGAGCACCTTCGCCAGTCTAGCCGCCGCGGCTCCTTTCTCGATGTCTGTGCAGAAGTTGGTCGAGCTTTCTTGCTTCACCTTACGTATTGCACCCCTGTATTCATCCCTCCTCGCCATAAATGAGGTCCATAGTTTATCAGCGTTGCCAGTACTGGCACGTCTAAACCTTTCTCTGGTTTCCCTGCGAATCTCTTCGAGTTTCCGGTTCCATCAGTGTGTCTCCTCAGCCTTTCGAACTCTTAAGGGTCAACAATTACTTTCATAAGTAGATTTGATGACCTCCGTGAAAATCTTGGCTGCCATCTCTAGGGTGTCCACGTCTCTAATTGACCTGGGCACCTCTGAGAGTGCACTCCTTACTTCTGTGGAAAACTGTTCCCAGTCCGATCTTCTTGGATTTCTGGCCCTCTACACTTCTTGTTATTCTCTGTAAAACTAGCGATACAGAGAGTCGATGACTTCTTCCCTGACCGAGTTATGAAACGTCGGGGTATTCCCTGTGTTAAGAATATTTAAATCAGTAGAGTTTAGATATTCCAATATTACCTTGCAGTATTCCAACAGTGTACGTACCTCCACTGGTGGGTTGGTATCGCTGTCATATGGAAAGTAGGCCGATCTCATGACTAGCTTCCCTATTCCATTAAGACCTGTGGCCATCACCATCAGGTTTCTCGAACATAGTTCTATCAGCAGGACAACGTGGACTCCCTTCGCCAGTATGCAGGCCCTTGGTTTTACTGCCTTAGGCTCCCTGTAACAAAAACCAGCCCCCCCCCTAATCCCCTTATGGTGTTTTGGACTCACCAAGGTTCCTGGATTAGCGAGCGCTTCTGCAGAACCGCGGAGGCGCCTTTTCTGCGGTGCAAGGTAATTTGGGTTATGGTTAGGCCGGAAGCAGTCATTTAGGTCTGCCTCTATCTTCGTGTGTCCCGACAGGCTCCTCCTGTCCCTGGCCGGGAACCCTAAATTTAACCTCGTCTGGAACTCAGGCCGATCGTGCCTGACGATTCGCCAGGACGCTGTCCTTAGGGAGGGGTTGAATCCCTCCAACCGCAGAAGGACCACAGACGGTTCTTCCAGCTTACCTGGGAACCACGCCGTAGCCCTCACCATCTTTTGGAGGAACTCAACCCCACCTACTTTAAGGTTTGTAACTTCTAAGGGCCTTGTCACGGCCACTGTATTATGTAACCAAGCTGTTACGGCTGGGTCGGCTGCGACAAGTACGAAGATGCCTCCCCTACAGAAGGAGGTCTCGAATTTTGACCATTGATCGGGTGACACTCTTTCGAGCGCCCTCCAGATGGCCTCCCTGAAGAGCTTAAACTGCTCCACAGTGAGCAGCAAGTCTGAGTAGCTCGTGTTTGCTATCACCACCGCCAAGGGGTTAGTCTTCTGGACAGCTATCAGTCCAGCCCCCGACGATAAATTATTACATCTATATATCATTTTTTTAATATACGGACGCTTTGATACGGACAAAGCGGGGTTAAAATCTTTTGTCGCCACGCCACACGTAAACGACATTGCTCTGATAAAATTTCGCTTTTTTAGTATAGCAACCTCTCGGTTTCAGTCCAGTGTTGGGGGTTGTCTTCGGTCCCAAATCTGGGGAATCCAAACGTAAACAACCGTTGGCGCGAGAAGTTGCGACAAATTTCGCAACCGTTCTCTCGCCTGAGACAGCAGTTTTAGGAAGGCGAAAACCGGGGGACTGAAACCGAGAGTTTGGTGTATCTTAGATATTAACGGTTAATATTACACATTTTATTCCTTCAATATAAACAGAAATTTCCTTTTAATACCTTGTATATTGAATAGCAGATATTAGATATCATACCGTTCTATCTATATATTATGGTTAAATATCAAAGTTTTTTATATCTACTTTTCAAAATCTATTTTTCTCCGTGAACTCTCGTAGATTTTCCAGTAACAAATAAGTCCCATGGCTAAACTGTCGTTTGAAGCATTGTGCAAAATATGGGCTAAATTCTCTATCGCTGGTTTCTGTTGGGGTTTTAAAGTACATTTTATTTTTCTGTATAATACAGATTATGTAACATCATATAACAGTACACTGTAAAAAATAAAAAAATTGTACCATTTAGAATGGTAAAATTACCAACAAAAAAATTGGTGCAATTTTACTACTCTGATTATGGGGTGAATACCACTTGCATGTTAGAAATTCCAACCAATCTTGTTTTTAATTTTTTCACACTGGTAAATGTACAGAAACTGTTAAAAATTTCTTTTTCCAACGTAATCTCACGTCTTCAAATTTTATAATTTATAACGCAGCGTACTAGCACAGCTCTTAAGGTGGTATAAGTACAAGTAATTGTAAAGTTTCAAAGTTACGGAGTACCATGAAAACAATGGTAAAATTACAATTATTTGTCAAAGAGTGGTTCAGAACGTAAAGCATAAAAGTCACATAACCGTTATTTTTTGACGTGGTAAAACAGTAACACTGTTATAAAATTGAAACACATTTGTTACTTGCCACATAATCTTTATTATTACAGCGCTGTTCGATACAGTAGTAAGGACTTCGCGCACAATCCTAAAATCCTTTTTGGAATTCTATAAACAAACTAGTATTGTAAAATCAAAGTGGAAACCAATAGATTTGGGTAGTTAGTGAGTTGTTGATATTTGATTTTGGAATTCCAGATAGGAACCAGCAGTTGTGCGAGTATGAACTTGGCAGGGCCTGAAAATTTAATTTTGAAATTTCAGTTAGAAACCAGCTGAATACCGCAAATGCGGTAAAAAAAGAATACTTTTTTCCGCGAGTGCAGTTGCAATGTCGCTCCTATATTCATAAAATCATTTAGAAGTGAGCTTGGTGCTGGTGAGTTTACTTTCATGCGACAGAGTTTTCGACCTCCTCCTACTTTCCTTTATTTCCACAGTTTTATACTCTCGCTGCAAAAGCCTAAATGAAACTAGAATTGAGTTACTTAATATAATTCAGTAATTATTTGTAGGTAGAATCAAATATCCCGTCACAATGTTTTATAAAGCATTAATTTGAATTTATATAGTCAAATTTAAAATTCATCGTAATTTTTTTAGAAACTCTTTACATTCATCGAAGAAGTCAGCTGCTGTCTGAAAAATATATTAAACATTGTAGTGGGCAGATATATTATTTAAAGTTACGCAATATTTTGCTTCGACTTCGCTGCGGAGAAATTAGTGAATCGAAAAGTATGATTTACTCTTTAAACGAAGAAAGGAATGCAGGGATTCAAAGAAAATTTAACAAAACTCAGCAAAGAACGACGGCAAAAAATTTTGCTTTCAACGGAGTGCACCATATTTTTGATCAACATACAGCAGCAATATCGATGATTAAGTTTGCCAACAACGACAGATCAAAAATTTGTTGCTCTTCTTTCGATGGCCATATATCTATTTGCGAGGTGGCAAGTACGCCCCCAAGAGTTGTCTGCATTATACTAGGGCACAAGAAAGGTGTAACTGCCATTGACTGGAGTATCAGCAATGACTTGATAGTTTCATCATCTTTGGACACCACTCTTCGTCTTTGGCAACTACATTTAGATTTAAAACTCGAATGTTTACGAGTTGTAGGTGATCCCATGTCAGCAGAAGTTCTTTCTTGTGCATTTGTACCGGCTAATAATAATTTGGTTGTTACCGGCAATGCTCAAGGATATTTACAGATTGTAAATATTTCAACGGGAAAATATACACGAGATGGTACTTGCAAGATGGGTGGAAAGGTTAGATCTACTTTTACTTTTAGACACTTAATAATTATTATACACATTATGTAAATCGGCGATCAGAAATATTTCTTTACTTCAAGTAGACAAATTATGTTCCAAATATCATAATCAATAATAATTTTTCTTTCCGTTACATTAAGTGAAAATTACGTGAAATAAACAAGAAAACTTTTTTTTCTAGATCTTATCAATTGCATGTGAAGAAAGTGGAGGCACCCTTGTTTGGGCAGGTAATGATCGAGGAGTTGTCTTCTCGTTTCGTTTTATACCTGGATCCCATAGATTGTCGAGACTTCGAAAAATTGAGGGACTCGGTGGACATGTGACCAGTATTTCATGGCGCACGTGGCTTTCAAAAGAATTTCCATGGCCCACACTGTTGATAAGCAGTACTTGCAATGCTGTGGCACTGTACCGTGTGGCTGATCATCAAGGTTTATTGGTACTTTGGAAAAAATTTCCCGTCAAGCATAGGTAAAATAAATATTTTTTATAATGTAACTTTCAAAATATTGTGTTATACTCAAAGAAATAATAATAGTTAGTACAGATCAATGTTATTGTACTTGAAATACATCGCAAGGAAAATAATAAAATATTAAATTTAACCAATGATAATTTCATGATCAAAGAAATGTCGAAACACCCGCTAAGAAGGTTCGAATTGGTTTCTATTGGTTACCTATCCCATTTTTGAAAATACAATTTCAATGAAAAAAAAAATGTTACCATCCACGTATAACTATAACGGCGTCGATAACTGCCTAGTTGGTGTGGTGTTCTATGCAATCAGTGAAACGGATCGCTCCGGTTAGACCTGTATGCTATTACGAGGTAATACCGAGGAGGAAAAATGAGACGTGTGGGCTGATACTTGGGCAGACAAATTTAAAAGACACTTGTTATATAAATAGGCGATTTCTTGCCACTTACAATTGTGATGATGGTTGCCACCGTGTGGTGGACCACTGGTGACCAGAATCAGGTTGGAAGGGGGGAGGGTGCCCCGTAAGGTAGAATGGATGGCCCTGACAAGGGCCGTTGGCGAGTCCTGGAGATCCATCTATAGGAGCTGGCGGCGAGGGGGAGAAAATTAACGGAAAACACTCACACACGTGACGAACGAGCGACAGATCAAGACTGAGCGAAAACCGGCGAGTCGGTACTACGTCGCCCGAGGCCTCAGGACACTTTGGATGGTACGCTCTATCTCGGACAATGATCGTCTATCATTTCGGACAGGGACGTGTACGCTGTACAGTAAACAAGTGAATAATAACACGTATTGTCAAACGTATTGTAACGAAGATCATCTGACATAATACAGTTAGGTTTTGAATTTAGAATCCATACTCCTGAAAAAGCAAGACAATAAAAATCGCGATCTCCGAGAGTCTCAGTAGAAGGAATTTACTAGTCACTCGCGCCATACATTTAGAGTTCAATAGTTAAGATTGAACGTGTCATAATACATATTTCGCGAGGCACGTGTTATAATACAAATTAGTTCTGGGACGTGAAATCTTCCACCTCCCTATCCTAAATAAGCCACAGGAGTTAGCGCTGCATCTCCTAGGGTTTTTCGATGTCGTCACACTGATAACTTGGTCTTCAAAGTACGAACCGCTTTGACTAAGTTGCGATTTTTACATGATTGAGAAATATTTCTTAACGAAGAAACGCTCGGAATAAGTCATGTGCTTTTACTCAACCGTGAAATAGTTAACGAAGCACTGAGTTTCGAACAAAGTTACTTCGGCTGAGACTTTTGGTCGTTGTACAAGTCACTTTCCGGATAAAGTCCGTTGATTAAACGCTCGAGAAATTACTCATTATCGAATTTTATTTCGATTAACTCGTATAATTTAAATTCATAAAACAAACATCCCGTAGAATTTCGTCGCTGTTATACAGTGTATTAGAGATCCAATTGACAAGCCAATCTCTCTTGCCCTTTCTGGAATTAAAAGGTAACTGTAAAGGATAATTCAAGCTATAATTCTACGTAACGAACTCCGAAAGTTTCCGCGATATTTAACCATTTTCAAAAATTGAATCCCTGTCAAAAGGTTTTGAATCACTTTGAGCCTGTAGCTGAAATTAAATTCTTTTAAAACTATCTTTAAAATTTTCATCCTCCTTTTCATTTTTATTAGTAGAATTAATTAATTTATAACAAATAAATATTCACTTCAACGAATCTGATGATTTATTTAACCTAGACTTTTTAAATTTAATTATCAATTCACAACAATTAAATTTAAATTAAATAGTAGGGAGGTGTTTTTTGAGACAGTTAAATTTATCCATCCCCGAACTTCTCCAATAACCAAAAGATTTTAACTTAATTTATAAGAAAAAATATTACTAACATTCCTGACAATGCAAACGAAATTCAATTTGGCGGCGACGTCAGTTGTACACTCAGCGAAGTCATGACGACTTCTATGGCAGAATGTTTTCCTGTACATCAAGGGGTTGCAAACGTCCCCACCTATGATGGAAAGAACATGCCCGTTAGAGATTTTATGCAAGATATTATAAATGGCGAATCATCCGTTCCAGCTAATTGTGAAAAATAATATCTCAAAGTCTGAGGAAATATTATTTAATCATTATTTAATCATTGGTTGGAGTATCAGCAATGACTTGAAAGTTTCATCATCTTTGGACACCACTCTTCGTATTTGGCAGCTACATTGAGATTAAAAGCTTAAAAGATTAAAAGATCGATTAAAAGATGCGGCGAGAGACAGTATTAGTGGAAAATATTTCGCAACTATAAATGATGTAATAAAACACCTAAAACAATGTTTTTCTCCCCGTAAAACTTATTCATGGTATTTGTATGAAATTTCGACCATGCGGATGAATAGCGAAGAAAACGTCAGTGAACGCTTGTTCGAGCAATTCTGCTAAAATCAAGAGCTCAAGTGGCCCTAGAAGAGAAATCTCAGAATAGCGAACAGTTATTACCTTCATTTAATGACAGTGTCCTTGAAGCTTTCAAACGTGGCCCACCTGATAGTATATCAGGCTTTGTAGAAGCGTGCAACCCTGAGGTTTAGACACAGCCTTAAAAGTCGCTCTCGAGTACGAATCATGATTGCAGTTCAACCCTCAATATCCTACAAACTATTATCGAAAATCAAGATATCATGTTCGTTTTGCAACGACTCCGGATTCATATCCAACTTTTGACTTAAAACCGAATACGACGGGAATAATAAAGTGTCCTTATTCACCTAGGCCTTCTATTTATCAAAATAATTACATTCCTTCTTATCAATATCCTTACATGCTATGTAATCCTTATCCTTATTATTTAAATGCTCCCATACAAAATAATGTATATCCTGATCCTTGTTACTTTCGTGTAGGAGGAAATACTCTACCTCGTTTTCAATTTCCTACTCCAGCAAATAAGGAAGCTTTAAACCACAACTCCGTTCGCTGTTCCGACCCAGTGACGCGGGCGAGGTCAAAGAGCGTCAGACGAGCGTACGAATCTTAATGAACCGAGAAAAATCTTCCACACTTTACTCAGTCGAGAATCCACATTAATAGAATTTTAATCTTCCAATTTTGTAGAAACCAAAGCCTCATTTTTAATTGGCACAGGAGCCGATATTAATATAATAAACATAAAATCTTTAAACGAAGAGTTATTAATAAACGAAGAAGAATCTATAGAAATAGAGGGTATCACGCAGATTAGAATTTCTACTATCGGCACGTTAAAATTAGCCCTAGAAAAATCTATGGTAGCTTTTCATGTAGTTTTAATAAATTTCCCTATTAATACTGATGGAATACTGGGCCGAGAACACCTCTGTCAAGAAAGAGACGAATCTAAGATGGCGCAGGATGAAATGCTTGTATATAGAGGAACGGGGCTAAGAAAAATGCACATAAAAGCAATATAACAATAGGTCATTCCAGTAGGCGTTATAATTAATTAAGTAAAGAAAAGCTACTTGTCTTTTATAAAATCACAAAAAGTATCACTAATAGAAGAGGCCGTGGTGTCAAATTCTAATGTAGTTTGTCACACTTATGCCATAAATACCACTGAAAAGGACCTCGATGTAGAAATCGACCAGCAGGAACTCATTCCTTTTAAATATTATCAGCTACAAGACAATGAACTGGGCCAGTATTCTACGAATGAGGAAAATTCACCCCCGGAAGATAGAGTAGAAGCAATCCTAGACATTTTAGAATTAGGCCGGAAGTTTCTCACTTAACTGGAGAATCATTGATCCCCACACATATAGTTTATTATAAAGTTAACAATAGTGATCACGTCCCAATTCATGTTCGCCCTTATTGATTTTCTTCCACTCAAAAGGAGGTAGCAAAGACTGATATCGATAGAATATTAACAGAGAGTGCAATTTGGCACTCGAAATCACCCAACAGTTCTCTCGCGTGAATAATTTTTCAATAGATGGATTAGACTGGAATGAGTAAATACAGGGTAGTGATTGATTTCTGGTTATTAAGTGAAAACCCCATTGGATATGCTTATCCACTTCTGAACATTATCGAAATTTTGGAAGAAATAGGAATAGCCCAATATTTCACGGATTTTTCTTTAGCTCGTTAGAACGCCCTCTATGTCACTCGGTATAACAGGTACCGACATTATCGAAACGACAGAGACTAGGCAAACGATCCTAACCTGCAAATAGTGCATATACAGAAAAATTTTATTTAGCAGAATATATTTTTTGCTATTATTCCTTAAAAAAAAGAGTTCGGAGACGTCCGTTATTCTATTTTATAGCATCTCCGAATTCAGTTTTTAAAAATGTTAAGTTTTGTGGACTAAAACCTGGAGGAACTGAACCCGATTGAAGTAGTACATGCCCTTAAAGAAAGGAGTACTTTTTTTTGGGGGTCCAGCAGAAGAAGAAAGTTTCTAAAATAAGCCTTATGCGAAAGTCTTATTTGATATACCGCTAGCAGCGGTCTGCAAACGAATTGATGAGAATTGATACAAAAGAAGTTAGTAACAAAAAATCTAGTGAAGAAAGTAGTGACGGGGACTCTCAGATGCAAGAAAAATATCCCTCGGCGCTAGTAGTACTGCCTGATAATAGTCGGGCAACGCAAAAACGTAATTTTTGTGCCTCAACCCAAGTCGCCTACTATTCCGGATGTATTAGCCATTTTCCATCCATCAGCTTGTGGATTAGCATAAGCTTCACCTACCATATTTCAACAATAAACTAATATAAAATATAATTCAGAAACTTCAAAAGGTCCCATAACAATAAACGAATTTCCTTTTTCTCCCAAAAGAATCTAAAACCTTATATAAAATAATCACTCTAAATCTTCTTAAGGAAATTTTTTTAATACAGATGGAGTGGCTCAATTTAACGTCATGGTTTACTCAATAGAAATGGTCAACATTTTCATTTCAAGGACATGCTACGATACACCTACCAGAATTATGAAATTTGTATGAAGAGATCAATGAAGGAAGATTGCCCTGACGAAGTGAAAGTAGACACACACATAATTTAACTCAACAGAACAGAAAATAAAAACGACAATCTAAACCTAATACTTTCCGAAATACTGTATTTCAAGCCTGAAACAAATTTTCTGCCCAGAACTATGCCAAAGCGCTGAATATCAGTGCTGGGATACCTATGATATATTGTAGGACCAGTAGTTGGGCTTCTAAATTCGGATCTAAATCCTGTTGTTTAGGACAACTGTGAAGATCTTATACAGTCTGTTCAAACAAGTTATTGGCCTGCAATTCTCTGGGTAGGACAAGTTGCCTTTTTTCGGTAGGTGTATAGTACGTCCTAACACCAGCCACTGCGGAATTGGCGTTTCCGACTTTAAATATGGGGTGAATATGGGGGCCAGATGTTGGTATGTAGAAGTAAACTTCTTCCGCCAGAAGTTCTTGATACCATCTGGTCCTGCAACGGAAAAGCTCTTCGTTGTCAAAAAACTCCATGAAGCGGATGATATTACTAGTACTTTCTTTCAACGTCAGTGTCTTCGAGATTCTGTATACCCCTCTCCAAAAAGTCTCTACCTCGTTGGGCTTGCGTGGATTTTTGACAGAAACAGGGAGATTGCTGAAGAGGCGCGATGAGTAAGCCAGAAACTGTTGATTCTCTCTCATCTATCCTTCCCTGATCTGTATCCTCCTCCTTGCATCATATAACAACCGTATTTTGTCAATCACACACTGAACACGGGACGAATTCTGTCTTGCCCATCGAATCTTCTTGTTCAGTTAATGCAAGCGTCTTTTGGTCTTTTGATACATCGTCGGTTTTACACTTCGATTTATATCAGCCAAAGTTCTCGCAGCACCATAAACTGAACAATGGATGGTCCACAAGTCGTACTCCTCCGAGATATCCTAAGGAAAGGAGGCATTCATTTCAGCCAGATCTTGTGGCTTGCGACGAACCTGCGTGTTAATGTTCCTCCTTGTCCTGATCACGATCATCTCTCAGAAGGTGTCTCCGTGAACAGGGATAATGCTGGCATCGTAGCAGTCTAGCTAGTCATCCTTGCGTTGACTCGTCCACTCAATGTAGGCGTTTCACCAATTCCTCTTCGTATTTGCATCTAAATTATTTTCAGCACCCCAAAGTCTAGGGTGATCGGCTATGTTTGCCGACCCATTGTCAGGTGGTCTGCGCGTTCGGTTGTTTTGAACCGCATCTAAAATTTTTTTGTGGTTTGGTGGTGTCATTGTTGTTCCCACGAGCAGGTAGGGAAAGGGCTCGTCCTTCCTTGTAGAGCGCGCATGCAAGGATAAGGCTGCATACTTTCGGCACGATTGCTACGCCTCTGCTTAGGGTTTATTCCATCGGAACCATCCCTGGACAATTGTCCGCGACTGCTTATTAATATTATAACCATATTCAACAGAAACCCTAGGTACAAGGGCCCTCTATCCGCAACCCGAGGACGGGTTATATATATATTCGAAAATTTTTAGTATATGTTACCCGGAAACTGCTTGTAACTGTCCACTTTCTGCACCTACTGCCCACAATATTGGTTATAACAAATGCATGGAATTTCCTATTTGTGAAACAGTAACATTAAAATTTTTGGAAATATATGGTAAAATTAGCATAAAATACCGATAATTTACGGAAATTTGTTAGTATCATGACTTATGAGAAATTTGGTAAATTTCTGGTAAAATAAATTTCCAAAAGTTTCGAAATTTTTTTTGTAATTTATGGGATTTTTTCAAAATCAGGCTATCCAGTGTAAACTGATGATGCCAGGAGTGAGTCGAATGCCAGGAGAATCGAAACGCGAAAGCACAGTAGCTGGAAAAAGTGATCTTGCTCGCAGTACGAAAGCGCAGCTGCTGGAAAAAATGATCTTGCTTAAAAGTAATTTTAAAACTACTTTTTCGCTCGGTTTCATCATTAATTATTTCTCGCTCGTTATACATGACTTGGAAAGTGAACATTTTGTGCATGAGTTACAAAAGTTGCTACTACGCACAGTTTTAGAATTTGTCATACGTTAAAAAAGCCAAGTTTCAATTTTTTAACCGTACCAGGCTTGATTCAAAATATATATTACTCATTTACAGGCAGTATCTTGTGCATTCAACGTTCTGTCCGCAAATGGGAGCAAGTTTAATAGCTACAGGGTCTGAAGATGGCTCTGTGCACTTGCTGGATTCTACTAAAGAAGGAAAAGCAGCTAGAGTTAATCGTCTTCTTGGTCATGCTACTCCTGTAGTGGCACTTTGCTTCAATTACGACGAGTCTTTTCTTGCCACAGCTGAATATCAAGGACATATCATAATCTGGCGCAATAATTCATGTTGAAAATAAATAACGTAAAGCATTCTATTTTTCCTAATATATATATATATAT